>JAADYS010000339.1:0-13734 GCA_012931995.1 Fusarium albosuccineum | reverse complement strand
GGATGGGAGGGAACGGAAAACTCCCTCGCGGGTAAGGCGTTGATGAATGGGAGTGATATTGTGCCCCTACACAGGGTGAGGCGCTCGCACGGACGAGTTGAACGGAAGGTTATCGGCATAGTTGAATACCCAAGACGAGACGCAAGTGGTGTAATGGCGGAGCGACCTTTACTCAGGGCTAGAAGGGCTGGCTCGAATGCCACAGGAATTGAAGGATGGAACAAGGGATATTTATTGTATGAGAAACGCGAGAATGAAAGCCAGAGAGCAGAAGGTGAATGGTTGTTATGAACGACACTTATAAATTAGAGTCTAGATAGCAAATGACAGATTCAACCCCCTTAGTTAGTGTTGGTGGCAGGTGTATTGCGTTCGCTTAATGAAGCATTGCCAAATGTCGGGAATCCTACGGTCCGCGTGTGATGAGGAGCGATTGGAGGATTTACTCGGTGAGATGAGTTGATTAAGCCAGGTTACGAGGTAGTTGTTCCATTCATGTTATGGATTTGTGTCCGCCAGATCTAGTGTCGGTCAGTCCCGCGAATGGACCCGTCATCCAGAAACTCGGGAAACAGGGCCTGGATCCATGGTTTGTTTCAGAGTATCCGATGCTCGAAGCTGAGCCACTGTCGATTCGTTGAATGGGTCGTTCCTATTTGCTAGTTTCCGAGCACTTCTGAGTGTGTTTCTGTGAGACGACAGGAGTTGGTCTTTTCGGGATGACAGCGCCGCTGAGTCTGACGGTTTGTTTCAACGACTTCCCCTATCATGGTGAAGAGAGGAGTTTGAGAGAGTAGAAGTAAAAGGGATTGGTTGCTAGACGAGATAGAAACATTCGCGCGCGGTAAAGTCCTGGCAGGGTGACGGGGTCCTCGAGTGTTTGATCGACACTATACCCGAGCCCAAGGACCTGCGATTTGATTATGATCAGGTCAGAGAATCGAGCACTTGTTTCCGCATCTCTTCGGAGTTGTGGACTCGGCGAACAGCTTTGGCACGCAAGGCTTGTCGGGGGCGAAGGGTTAGAGAAAGTTTCCATTCCTCTTTGACAGGAAGAGATGCAACCCCCTGCTAAACGGTAAAATGGAGATTGGTCAGGATTCGGGGAATTGATTGAGGTGGTTGTGGATTTGAGATAAGAGGCAGAGTACTTAAAGTAAGTAGGCCGTGATCCGCGTAGCCGTGATGTGTTGATGTGAGCATCAACGTTCAGGTCCTCTTTCCTTTAGCCATCCATTCGATTCTCGTTCTATTTGTTAGGAGGGATTGATTCTCTCATTTTTACTCAGTCTCAACTTTGCTTTTGTTTATACCTTGACACGCTGTCAGTTAACGCTGGTCACCATGAAGTTCCCTACCTCCCTCCTCGTCGGTGCATTTGCCCTCTTCACAACAGCGTCGGCCTCGGCCATGGTCCGTAATGCCAACAGCGCGCCTTACTACGCCCGCGACACGGAGCAGACATGCATCACACCTGGCGCAATTCCCAACATCACGGGCTCCGCGATACGCAACATCGGTGTCGTATTGTTCCAGGCCTTTGATATGCTCGATGTCTTCGGTCCCCTGGACCCTCTGCAGCTGGTGGCCCTTAGCGTCCAGAAACTCAACGTGCACCTCATCGCCGAGACGCTCGACCCCGTGACGACGGCGCCCGTTGCCATGAACAAGTTCAACTCGAGCTTCTGGCCCGTCGTCCCGCCGACCGCCACCTTTGACGACGATCTAGACCTCGACGTGCTTATCGTTCCCGGCGGAGGCGGTGCGCGGAACCCGGACCTCAAGGCCGTGACTGACTACATCGCCAAGATGTTCCCCAATGTCAAGATCTTCATGACCATCTGCACGGGCTCGGGTGTCGCCGCGAGAGCTGGAGTCCTAGACGGACATATGGCGACGACCAACAAGAACGCATGGGCGACCATGACGGCCTTTGGACCCAATGTCAAGTGGGTGTCTCCCGCTCGATATGTCATTGACGGCAAGGTCTGGTCCTCGTCTGGTGTAAGTGCCAACTCTCAGGCCTTGTCCTCTCGAGTAATAGTTGAGCTGACAAATACTAGGTCACCTCTGGCCTTGACCTCATCTTTGCCTTTATCGACAGGTTCTGGGGCTCTGCTCACTCTGAGCGCATCGCCGGCATGACCGAGCACGTGCCTCGACTTGCCGTCTGATGACCCCTTCTCGAAGAAGTACAACATTACGCCCTCCGAGACTCGTGCATGCTCAGCTGCCTAAGCTTGACCCTCTGGCGTGTATAGTGTGATTGAGGCTGTGGCAGCCAAAGGAGGCTGGATACTGGATGCTGGAGTTCGTGGCCAACGGGAGAAACGTCTGTTCTTTGTAAATTACTTTGCCAACATAGACTTGGAATTGACCGGAAATAGCATACAAAATAGAGTTAGCTGTTTGGCAGGCCCTCCGGAAATGCCGGGCTTCGGCTTTGAATCTCCTCATCGGGCCCAGTCTTTCTCAGCTCTGCTGGTACGTATTATCCCTTCGACTGTGGAAGAGCTTATGGGGCGGTTGGTCCTTGCACAAGATACAAAGAACTTCAATTTCCAGCGAAGTTTCGCGGCGACATAGGTCACTTATTAAGTCACTCCTTATCGTAAACTTTTAACTGGGCTTAACTCGCCCCACAAGCTCTTCCACAGTCGAAGGGATTGATGTGTGGGCTAGCGCATGCTCAGCCTCACATTACGCAGCGCCTCCACACACGAGCCTGGGGTGACATAGAAGTTCATAAGGCGGAACATGGAGAAATAAGAAATAGAGCGCTGAGAGTGAGTTTGCGGGTGTGCCGTCTTTTCCGAAATGCAACCAACCATCAAGGTCCCTTTGCTGATCGCTGGCATTGTTGTCTGACGGAGCACGTAGTCAGTGACGTCCTGTTTCAAGATGAATGCTCAACATCTATCAAAACCGTTTTCCCCGCCTTGAAACGATAACTAGATGTCATTAGATCAATCAGATCAGGTAGAGATAACCAGAAAGCATGAGGCTGGAGACTCTTTGCCGGTCTAAATATAGGCAACTCTAGGTGATCACAGTCGCCTTCAATGGCAATGTTCCCGCCTCACATCATGAACCTTTTTTAAGCTTCTATTAAGCTACTGGAATTAATTTCCCAATTTCAATGCGGGAACTAAAATTGAGCACGCTTCCGGAAATAAGCAGAGACATTGGACTGCCAGCCGTAAAAGTAATTCTTACAGTGGGCGCCATGTTAAGCCTGCTACGCGGTGCTGGCTGGCGTTGATCGGCGTCTAGAATAATGCGCGAAGATGTCTAGAACCGGCACTACACTAAAGTTTTCGGATGTCACGATAATGCGCTGCACCTGACCCAAGTACAGCACGACTGCCAGCAGACAATTCTTGAGTTTGCAAGTGATGGATGGCAGGGTGACAAGGGACGTGTTTCATCTTAAGCTCCGATGTCCGTCTGGCCAATGGCAGGCACAGTCGCCAAGAGAAATGACGTTTTATAGTTTACGCTAGTCCTCTTTTCGCCATACCCTATTTCGAGCTCATCAGACAATAACTTAAACTTGATCACCACGGTTCAATACGAGCAGGAAGGAAGAAAGTGACATCGGAACTGGACAATCAGATGAAACTAGCTGACGACGACAACAGCCTCAATTGCATTGGCTCTGCAGTATCTACCGGCAGACACGCAGCCCTCGTTTCAACATGCCTCTTCGCCTCCCATCCCATCCCGGCCGCCGGCCACATGGTAGAAGTGCCAAGACAGAGCCGTCGTGGCCCATGAGAGGATCGTCACACCACCAAGGCGACCCAAAATTCTTGGACTCGCACGCCTTGATGGAGATTGGATGGAACCTCGATGGGGTCGACGCACCGGGGACACTACTCTAAATTTCTTCCCCAGCGCCCTGCTGGGCGAGCTAGACTGGGTCCTGTTGGGCCACCTCTATCTGCTCAGCCTCCTTCGCTTGTCACGCTCAGAGACGGAAACTTGATGGACTGCGAGAGCCAAGTCTCAGAGCTAAGCAAAAGGAGTACGTATGCCCCAAGATGCCCAGAGCCCAACCCAGCCAAACACCTTCTTCCATCCTGCAGGCTGTGCCGATCGGCCAAGGAGACGAGAGCTTCGGGCTGGGGTTGAGGGACGCGATTACTAGACTGCCCACCCATGCATCATAGCCTCCATGGCGAGTCCCCGCCAAATTTCATTGAAATGTCACTCGTAGCCGGCCAGTTGAGGGTCCAACGCCCAAGCTGCTTCTGTCAATGGACGTTGTACATAGAGCACGTTAACCAGCTCTAACCAAGCCATCCAGGATCATCTATCCAATTCCCCTCGTTTTGTTAGAGTTGATCTACATGTCTTCGAAAAGAGGTTTCGTCGCCAAAACCTAAAGCTTTTACGCTTGTATAATACTGCAAAGAAAAGTTTTGACTACAACAGACGCGAACAAAATGGTATGTCCATCATTGGTGCCCATTCTTGGCACTACATCCTAACAATGTCCCTCAGCGCGACGACGAGAGATATCCAACTGTGGTGCTGCCGGACACGACCACACCAGAGGTCGCTCCCGGCTCCTATGTTGATCCTTATGGTCACGACAAGGCCCTCGACGACAGGCAAGATCCCGGAATGATTCCAACGTACGACGAGTCGCAAAAGGAAGTCGTCGGAGGGAATGCAATCAAAGACGAGACCGCCATTGCCGGTGCCGGTATTGTAGGGACACGAGGCGGAGCTGCGACGGAGTCAATCGAAAAGGGACCTCGTAGGATCTTTGGCCTGAGACGGCGGATGTTCCTCATTGTCCTTGCTGCAGTGATGTTTGTCCTAATTGGTGGCGTTGTCGGGGGCACAGTTGGGGGCATAAAGGCCAACGAGGACGACAACAACGGCGGTGGCGACGATAATGGAGGAGGGGGAGGAAATGGCGATGGGGACATCGGCGGAGACGGCAGCAGGGACGATTCATCAGCAACTGCAACAGATACCGGCCCTGTACCGCGGAAGACGGGTCCCATTGATGCCGATGAGCGCCTCCTAGGAGCCGTCGTCGCCTCGGATGATGATGACGAGAACATCCAGATCTTCTACAACGACCTCAACACGACTAACATCCTCTACCGTCGGATGCATGACGACTCCGGGGGAGTGGAACATACTCTCGGCCTTGAAATTACGCCAAACTGGGGCACCCCTCTAGCCGCTACAGTCAGACTTGCCTCGTCTGTCATCACAACCCAACTATTCTATGTGACAACTAGGAACAACGAAACTCAGATCGCAGAGGTCACGCTGAACTGCGGCAACATCAACGCCGACGATGACGACAATGGAGATGACGGCGACGATGATGGCGATGGCGATGGCGATGGCGACGACGATGCTGGTAGCGGGAACGCAAACACCGGCACTGCTGCTTGTGGTGTCAGCTCCAACACCATCATCTCGTCCAATCTCACCAGTGGTGTCCATGCCGAGTCCAAATTGGCAGCCCTCCGCCTAAGTAATGACTCGGTCCGTGTATACTTCCAGGCCAACCGCACCAACATCTGGGCCCTCAACAACGACAATGCCGCAGAAGGGTGGAGTGGATCCAATCTCATGGGTGATGTTAGAGCCGGCACATCTATTGCAGCAACTCGATCCAACGCAACTGAAATTCACGTGTTTTTCGTTGGGAATGAGACTAGGTGGATGCGGACGTTCAGCTATTCTGACACTGATAGTCCCGGGACATGTAAGCATAACCCTTTGTTGTCTCTTCTCGTTACCTCTAGACCAAAATTCACCATAGGCGGTATGCTCACACCTTCACAGCACAAGTCGTCGACGACGAACCTGATTCCTCATGGGGGGTGACGGTGCCCTTCGACGCTACATACGTTCCAGCTTCCAACACGTTCAACGTCTTCTACGCCAACTCCTCATCAGGCACCATCGTCTCATACTCCCGGAGTGGCTCCCAGACGGCCTGGTCCAAGAACAGTAATAATCCCGGGGGCACTCCCGCCAGCGGCATAACTGCCATCGGGTGGGAGGATCATCTGCGCATCTTTTACTACCAAAATGGCCAGCTGACCACGTCTACCAAGGATGGCGAATCCTGGGAAACCCCAGAGTCTGTGACATCAGGAGCCTGAGACGAATCTTTTACTACATCAAAGGTGGGGAGATGTGCTAGGATGAAATACATCTAATCTCGGAGGCGTTTTGCAGGGGCTTTATTTTCATATACCATACTTTCCAAGAGGGCAATAACTTGGGGTAATTGTAACGATCATTGATGACACCACGAGATACGTGATCATGTATTCTTGATATCCCATAGAATGAAACTATTTCTTGATTCTGTCTTCTTTTATCGAATTGCGTCGTGCGGTCCCATTCTACGCCAGATATCGGTATGGTACAAATTATCCTTCACACTTCACCCACCATTGACCACACCGCGTCCCAATTTCCTTAAACGCCAGACTCTACTTCGCCGAGATATTTAACTGAGATCCATCTTCTCCTCGCCGTTGCTAACGGCCGGCGCCGATCCTACCGCAAACTCCACCGCGCCAGTATTGCCGATCAGGCGCTTCTCTGACTCGGCCACGAACTTGACGCTGCGGGCAGGGTCGTAGAAGAGCTGGAAGCTGCGCTGCACGTCTCCGACCTCGACCTGCTTGGCCCTCCGCTTGGCCGACACAAGCTGTGAGGTGCTGATGAGGTTGCTGGCGTAGCGGAGGCCAGCTTCCTGGCCAATCTTGGTGAGAAGAGCAAGGGCATCGGGATGGACATCGATCTCTTCTTCTTGTGCTCGAATGGAAAGAATCTGCTTGATCTCCTCGGGGTTATAGGTGTGTGTGTTGATGATGACGACTCGGTCCAAAAAGTCGAGGGGCAGGCCATGAGGACTGCGATAATCGGTTCCGCGAATGCGAGAGTTGCCTCGGTTACTGGCCATAATGACCACAGGTGCCAGATCGTCCTCGAGGGCCCGGTTGATGTACGAGAAGCACTCAATGTCGAGCATGTGGACTTCATCGATGAAGAGAACGCCAGGCACAATCTCAGCCTTACCCTCCTCCTTCCACTCTCCAACCTTGGTGTTGATCTGGTCTCGGATCTCACTGCGAATCTCTCCCGTATCGCCTGAGAAGAGCGCCAAGAAGCCCTGAGTTCTCGAGTTGATAACGTCGATCTCGTGTAGTGTAACAGTGTGCACCACCTCTTTGCGCTTCTGGATCTCTCCGTCGGGGCACTGCAAAAATTTGGTGTCGATGCCCATGGCATCGTAGTCGCGCGATCGAGCGTAGGAGCGGCCAAGCTTGGTGATCTTGCCCGAGGACTTGTCAATCGAGATGATGTCGCCGGCCATGACGCGTTCCTTGGTCATGGCATCAATCATCTTGCTACCCATGTCGTATACAGCCTCCATGTCGGTTGTTTTGATGGTCAGCTTGCCCTGCTTGGCGCTGCCCGTGACACTGCGGTCAATCTGAATCTCGACGACTTCTCCCTCCATGATTTCACTCTCCTCCTTTATTCGGACACCGATCGACTTGCGGAAAGCTTGAGTGAGGGCTTCGGTCTTGGACATCTCGAGGGAGAAGATCTCGGACGAGGCGAGTGTTGTGAAGGGCACATCGGGGCCGAGAGACTGCGCCATTCCCATTGCGATAGCAGTCTTTCCCGTGCTTATGACCTGTTAGCGCGCGTGGTAACCACAATGGCAAACGGAATACCTGGGAGGGCCAGCGATGAGAACGGCTCGGCCGGCAATCTTTCCATCCTTGATCATCTGTAGGATAACAGCGGCGGCTTTCCGCGCCTTCTCCTGTCCGATAAGGCCTTGAGAGGCCGCTCTCGGCTCCAGAGTTGTAGCATCGACGCCGAGACCGCGAATGTGAGAATGGGCTGCGATGAGATTCAGACCTCGGAGGTCCTTGGACTCTGACACGGTCATCACTGGCTGTCGGGCGCATCGTCAGCAATTCATTGCACGATCAAGCGAGTCGCAATACTTACAGCAGCCATCGTGTCGCGTGTTTCGCGCAAAGAAGTCCGAAATTATTGAAAGGTTGTGGTGCAAGGCTGTGGCAATGACGGAGGAAACCAGCAGCAGGATGAGGCTAGAAGCTTGTGAGCTCCTGGCGCATCTCGCAAAAAAACGAGCGCGCGGCTAGGTGGCGCTACAGTACCCAGGTAGTCTAGCGCGTTCCTGTGCCACAGTTTTGGCGCGCACCGCCACACCGGGGTGAAACTGAGAAAGTTGGGGCAGGCTGGGTTCGGGTTTCAGTTTCCAGCACGCCGTGCCGTGGACCCTCGCACGCGGTAGCTGAGCCTTTGGGGGAACGGAGCCCCAATGTGCTGGACCCTGGAGATCCGGCTGTTGGAGAAACCGGACGCCATGTGGTCGGTCTTGTCCCACAAACGGGAAGGAGAGCCTCTGGCGGCTTACAGTGCATGCGGCCCTGTGCAAGGGTCATTGTTAGGCTCTTTAGCAAACGTCACTATTCTATATGTACAGTACTGTAGCAGCTCATTGATGCTGTACGGATCTGGGCTAATTCCTTGTTAATGGAAACTTTGACCGGCATCCATCGGCAGCGGGAACGGGTGACAGCAGAGCAAGCACCTTCCCAACCACTGATTGCTCATATGTATGTAGCAGTCAGCCGCAGTTTCTCTGTCAATGATTCACGGAGGCAAGGGGTTGGTTGCTGCCCTGAGGATGCAGCCAGCTGCGAAGGGACCACCGACAGTGGCGACCAGTTGGCGCTTTCCTCACCCAACACTTGCAAACGGTTTACCTCCACATGAGCGCCTCCCGGCTTTGTCCTGGGTTTGCTTTTTTCTCCTCTTCCACTCTCTTCCATTTGCGTTGCCTCGCCTCCCTTTCTCTTCTTCTTCTCTCCACCAGCAGACATTTAATCAACGATTTGTGCTCTCAACCTTACTGCCGTCGCCCCTCTTCTCTTCTCTTCTCCACCCACCCGCACTAACTTGCACGCGCGACGCGGTAAAGCCCCAAGCCTAGCGCGTGTTCCAGGTCCTCCCACGCCGACCTCATTCCCACAACGAACGGGAAGTGTTGGGGTCTACGCCCAGAACCCTTTATTGCACGGCCGACTGCGTCTGCCTTTTCGTCTTTCATTTCGCTCCACGTTGCACCACCGGATGTTTGTGCCCTTAACTCGCTGCCAGTGCCGCAATGGCGGGGATACATAGGCGCACCGACAACGATCGTCGTAAAACCTCCGACTTCTACGACCGCCGTGATGACCGCCGTGACGACCGCGACAGACCATTCGACTACCGCGATCGAACTTCGGATAGATTCCACCGTTCCCCGCGCGAGCCACCATCCCGTCGTAGCTCCTACGAGCGAGATGACTCTGTCCGTTCCAGAGATAGAGACCTGGAACGAGACAGAGACAAAGATTCACGACCGAGTAGGGAACAACCAGGGAAGTCTCTGGTAGACAGGCCCACCTCCAACAAACTTATCAATGCTTCAGACCAAGGTTGGTGTCTATGCGTGGAACAAGAATAAAATAAGGAGTTTACTAACCCGCTGCGGGCAGGCGGCACTCCTGGGCAACGCATACAAGTCCGCGAGGCCAAGAATATCGCACAAATCCTCAGTGAGGGCGTTCATTATCGCACGCAACTAGAAATATTAGAAACGAAATTGAAAAATATCAAGGCTGATGAAAATCGACTTTCCAAGCCTGCAGAATTTGGATCGGCAGGCGAGATGCTGCGTAAGCAGATACAGGACACTGAGAACAAAAGGGCGAAGTTCCAGCAACAAGCCGACGCGGCAGATGCAATGTTGCAAACGGCCCTCAACTCTTTACTCAAGAATCAGCAGCCAACCAGCTCGGATGGGAAGTCGGGTGCACAGTCGCCACAGAAGCAGAGTATTGGTTCTATATCTGGTCTCGAGGCGCGACTCATGGAGCTGCAAAAGTCGACTGTTTCATTGTTTAATACGCAATTGAATGTCGAGCTTGGCAAAGTCCAAGAGTCAGCTAAAGGCCAGGCTGATTCTAATAGTTCTAAGGTTGAGGAGTTGAGAAAGAGTCTGGAAGAGGAAAAGCGGAAAAACCAACTCTTGGAACAAAGGCTTGATAAGCTCGAGCGCAAATTCGAGGGCACCAGATCGGGTACAGACATGCGTTTCTCGGCAATGGAGCAAAAGTCCTCAACAATGGCGCAAAAATTATCAACAGCGGAGCAAAAGTTATCAACCGATACACAAGCGTTATCGGAGCTCCGACAGTTAGCAGAGGCCCATACCAAACAACTGACCGACATGAAGTCGATCGCTTCGCTGCCAAGCAAACCATCCACTTCCGACAAGCAGTTCAGAGCAAGCATTGCGGAACAAGATCGCAAGATGTCGACCCTGCGCGACCAGCTTGACCCTGCTCTCGCAGAGATTAGACAACTCAAAGAGACGTCAAAAAGCCAGGCTTCACAATACTTTACTAGCAAGGATGGCAGTGAAGTTGTGGCCGAAGTGGTAAGGCTAAAGCAGCTGCTCAAACTACACACCACAGCCATGGAGAAGCATGATCAAAAGCAAGGCTCCCTAGCCGCGGATATCTCTTCGCTACACTCTAGTACCAAGTTGCAACAACAAAAACAAAAATCACTAGAAGGTATCGTCAAATCTCTGGAGTCCGCTGTCAAGAGAGAACAACAAAAGGGGGGGTCTCTAGCGGCAGAAGTATCCTCGTTACGCACCACTATGTCCAAATGGCCAACCGAGGAGTTAAGACAATTTATCGCAGAAGCGCCATCGGCTAAGGACCTCAAACAGCTTCTATCAGACTTGCCACCAGCCAGGGATCTCGCGCAACTTTTGACGGAATTACCATCAGCCAGCGGTCTGAAACAGCTCATGGAAGAATTACCGCCAGCCAGTGGTCTGAAACAGCTCATGGAAGAATTACCGCCAGCCAGCGATCTCAGACAGCTCATGGAGGAACTACCGCCAGCCAGCGATCTCAGGCAGCTCATGGAGGAACTACCGCCAGCCAGCGATCTCAGGCAGCTCATGGAGGAACTACCGCCAGCCAAGGATCTTACACGGCTTTTAGCGGAATTACCACCAGCCAGCGGTCTGAAACAGCTCATGGAAGAACTACCCCCAGCCAGCAGTCTGAGGCAGCTCATGGAGGAACTGCCGCCACCCAAGGACCTTGCGCAGCTTCTTATGGACTTGCCACCGCCCAATGACCTCGCGCAGCTTCTGGCGGAACTACCACCAGCCAGCGATCTCAAGCGGCTCATAGAAGAACTACCACCACCTCAGGATCTTACGCAGCTTTTGGCAGAATTGCCACCAGCCAAGGACCTCGCACAGCTTCTATCAGATTTGCCGCCAGCCAAGGATCTTGCGCAACTTCTAGCGGAACTACCGCCAGCCAATGGTCTAAAGCAGCTCATGACAGAATTGCCACCGATCAAAGACCTGAAGCAACTTGCTATGGGGTCACCAAGGCCAGTGGTAGCAAGGTCAAGTGTAGACCCTAGCTCTTTCGAAGCTCCGATGACCGAAAAGAAGGTGTTGCAAACGGTGGCGCCCAAGTTCGAGGAGATAGAGAAGGCCCTAGAAGCAGATATGGCAAGCAAGTTCACGATGGTGGCGACGAAATTTGGACTTGTTATTGACGAAACGCGCGCAAGTACCAAGAAAATCGGAGACTCGGTCACGGAACTAGACAAACGACTGTCGTCAGTCAGCGAGGATATGGAGACAAGGAGGAAGGGAGTTGCAGAAATTGCCGAAAATCTGGATCAGCGGTTGAAGCAACAAGGGGCGGAGGCCAATGGGATCAAGGGCGCGGTTGCGAGCCTGGGGCGTGAGATCGAGACGGTGCGCAACCACTCCAAAGCGGGCATGGAGGATTTGCAGATGCAGCTCACGCACATGACTGAGTGGGCAAACCACTTGAGCACTAAGAACTGGTACAAGGAGGTGGTTCAGCAGATCCAGGCACATATACCGACACACACACACAGCCAACTCGAGCACCTGTCGTCGCGAGTAGGGGTGCTTGAGAATCGGGACAACGACCTTGAAGCCGCCAACAAGAGACGCAAGGTGGCGAATGGAAGCCCGGTGGTTATTAACGGCAACCACTAAGGGTGTTTTTCGGGGACGGAGCAGGCAAGCTGGTGGTTGTTTTGTGCCAGCGGGGGCTCGAGCTGGCGTTGCACGGGAGCCCAAGGTTGCGTTGCTGTGGATGGATATTCTTGGATTCGACAGGAGGATCTGGCAATGAGCAGGGAAGGACCCGATGGGAAGGCATTTATACCCTTGTGAGTATGGCGTCTCGTGAGATTTGGACCTTTGTCTGTCTGCGTAGGACAACATCAATGTATTTCATATACCTGTTCCTATTATTGTTTCTGTGTAATGGATAATGGTCTATTCAAGGTTGTATTGTGGTGTATGCATGTGCAAGTGAGGTCGGCGGGCGGCGGGTCCGAGAGGCTCCTTCGGAGCCGAGAGATGCAGGGGAGGGAGGAGACGGGGAGTAAATACCTAGCTAGGTACCTAGGCTGGTGTGTGAGCCTGGTACCAAAGAAGAAGACCACCCAATACTGGCCGCATCATTGCGATTGTGTCCAAGACATGATGCAAGTGCAGCGCAGGTCTGGCCTTGCACGTGAGGAGGATCGTAAGCACCGCGCCTCATGCTGCACGTGTGGTTCGAGAAGGGGCATGAGACGATCAGGGCGACGGCGAGAGAGGCTAATGCGGATACATAGGTACCTGGGTAGTCTATTGTCGACGATCCATTCCAACAGCCTACCTAGCCAGTCCATTGTGAAAAAATCACGTTCGTCTGGCACTGCTACAGCGTTGATTTTGGCCAACTGCTAACGGGAACAGCTCTTTTGTTTCCCCCATCTCTCTCATCCACCCTGCGCACTGTAGCTTGGCGTCTCCTCGGTCCCTTTCTTTGTTCTTTCTTCCTCTTCCTTCTTCATCTACAACAGACCCTAGCCTAACTACAACCACACAAAGGCTCACAGCGATAGAGCAGATAACAAAAATTGCATCGTGTAACCATAGGGTATGCAGGCAAGGAGTCTATCCAGGTCGCCTGATGCTGCTTACTCCAAGCGCGTGCCTGTGTGTCATGCCGTCAAGGGGCCGCTAAAAACCGCGAGAGACAGCCGCCAGACCACAAGACCCCTGGTACCCCTATCTCCTCCCCTTTCAGCCACAGAAGAGACGAAACAGGTCAGGCCAGGGCAGAGTTCCATGCTCCTATCATCGGAAATCTTCCCTCCCACAGTGTATTTATTTTCTCACAGTGTCTTACCTAATTAAGAAGTATCTATACCTAGTAAGTTATAATTTACACATACCCTTATACTTAACCCCAGGCTTACCTCTTACTTATTTTACTTTTAACTTGACTTTTTAACTGTAGATAACTTAATCCTAACCTATATTGACTGTAGTATTTTTTTTCTTTTATCTAAAGATTTTAATAGATTTTCTGTTAACTCGATCTTATTACTACTTGATGTTCCATGCCGGAGAAGTGGGATCTTTGCACACGTCAAACCTTCTAATCAGGTTAGACACTGTGGGAGGAAGCCCCCCAGCACGGTCGACTCCGCACCAAGAGCAAGCTCACAAGCCACCGACGCCTCCAGCTCCCTCCTACACACGCCCGCCCGCCGCAAGTGGAAACCCGCCAGCCCAGCCCAGCC
>JAADYS010000338.1:0-15468 GCA_012931995.1 Fusarium albosuccineum | reverse complement strand
CTTAATACCAACTTTCATTGGCAACACTTCAACTTTGAACACAATAGAGTGGAGAGTCGACAACCTGGAGAACCAAGAAGAAGGAATCAGTCTCCACAAACCAGCAGAAGCAGACCCTATCAAGATCCAAGCTTACTACATCGACTTTGATGGCACGTCGTATGCAGGAGTCAGCCGTCAATGGACCATCTCGAGGTTTAGAGGCGAAAAGGAAGTTACAAAGCTTGAGATCTATCCAGCTCGATTCAACAAGAACAGTGAGAAGCACATTCAGTCTTTCCAAAAGAGAGGCGAACGCTTCAGAGATCTGTTGAGACAGCCTCATTTGGCAGTTGAGCACGATGGCTGGACCCTAACCCACGACCCAGTGGGTGAAACTATTCACGATTACTCACGCGAAGAGCGAGCGGAGTACATCGACAGCGACGTCATAATAGACTTCCAAGAGGCATATCAAACGATGCCTGCGTGGAAACCTGGTTTTGAACAATACATTACGAGCACATTCGAACCCAACACCGAGTACGATGAATTTGCAGTCATCCAATGGTCTGGCTCTGATCGTTCAAGTAGCATCAACAAGTTCAGAGAGGTCGTCGTTGAATTTGATAGTGTTGGGGCATTGGAATGGAATAACATGGCCGAGACCGACAACTTCATCGTCGATTCAACAACCAGAACAATAGAGGCAGACGCCTCGAAACAAAAATTGACGCCCGAAGATCTCTCTCTTCTACCCTCACGGCTCTTTGTATACTCACTGCGCCACCGCAAGTTTGTGAACGCAGACATCGAGAACCTGAAGCAGCCGCCAGTCATGTCAAACCCGTTCGACGAGTTGAAGATCTCTACTCCGCACAAGCAACTGATCAGGTCCGTTGTCCAGGACCATTTTGACAAGAAGAGCATTCAGCGTGAACTTCAAACGGAAGGCTTGGAACCGATGGAGCAAGACTTTATTAGGGGCAAGGGGAAAGGCCTTGTCATCCTCCTTCACGGTGCCCCCGGGGTGGGCAAGACAGCGACAGCCGAAGCAGTCGCCTATGCTCACCGCAAGCCTCTATTCCCAATCACATGCGGTGATCTCGGTATTGATCCAATTATAGTCGAGTCTAGCCTGTCAAGGATTTTCCGGCTGGCCAATCTATGGGACTGTGTACTTTTGCTTGATGAAGCAGAAATATTTCTGTCGCAGAGGGAGAAGAAGGACGATAATCTTCAACGAAACGCCCTAGTATCAAGTGAGTGCCCTAGCACAAGGGAAGAATAGGTCATTACTGACAACAGCCTTTGTAGTTTTCTTGAGAACTCTGGAGTACTACCCAGGCATCCTTTTCCTCACAACTAATCGAGTTGGGGTACTGGATGAAGCACTTAATTCCCGGGTGCATGTCAGCATCTCCTTCCCCTATCTGAACTTGGACCAAACCGTGGCGCTTTTTGAAATGAATCTCAAACGCTCCGGAATGATTGCGGATCAGCGGGTTGCCAGGACAAAACAACCCAAGATATCCATCAGAAACCATGAGATCATCGAGTTTGCCAAATTCCACTACAACAATCGTCCAAACAGGTCAAGCCCGTGGTGGAACGGGCGCCAGATCAGGAATGCTTTTCAGATTGCTACTTCATTGGCGTATGTAGACAATCCTGATGACTCTGATGATTCCACAAGATACTTGGGCCGGTATCACTTCGACAAGGTTCTTGGGCTCATCCGGGATTACGAGCAGTACCGGGAATCCTTGTTCCAAAAGACCGACAACGAACTGGCGGAGCATCGTGAGGAACGCACTCATGTTGCCGGAAACTTTTGCGCCAGACAAGACACTCGGGGATATGACCTGACACCAGACCCATACAGACCCCGTCCATATACGCCTCAACATGTGCCGTCGTTCTCGGGGTCGGTCTCCAATGCCAGAGCTACGCCTGACAGGCACGAAGAGTTTGATTATATGACACAAGAGCCTCGAGCATATGCATCAACTCCTCACCGACGTGAACTTTCCCATAGTCCTATGTATTCTCCGTATTCTGGTGCAGGGGTCGAGCAAAGGCCATCCCGAGGCGAATGGGACCCTCGTGATTTGGATCACTATAGTAACCCACTGCCGAGGATGAGATGAGAGAGTCTAGGAGGAAGTCGCAAGGGGCAAGAACATTCATATTTCTACATTCATTAAGTAGCCCAATTAAACTATTTCCAGATAGTACATCGGACTAAATGCCTCGCTCTGCTTCCCGTTGAGGGCAGGGCTTCTACAATAACAATGAAGGTCTTTTACGTCTGATAACGAGATTGTTGTTGTAAACAGCAAATATGTCTTCAACCCAGGCGGAGTATCTAACAACAGACTACAATCTGGTCTGTTAGAAGAGTGCAGACCTCAGCTCAAATTGATATCTAGGAGTAGACAATTACTCAACTTGTCAAAAGTAAAGCACGGGTAGCATGCAAGGAGCCCATAGTGCGAATGCATGACTCACCCCTACTGACATAAGACGAGTATTGTCTGTTGTGAAGTATGATGCTAAAGTGCGCCTTGCTTCATGCCCCGTCGATAGCGGGCCTAGGGCCTCGTATATTAATACCGCGGGAAGAAGTAAATGCATCATTTCTACTTAGTCCTATACCTGAACTCTAGGCTAAGACTTAGGAAAAGTCTTGACTTAATAATCTATCGATTTTTACTGAATCTATTGTTCTAGTTTTTCTGGAGTAATCGTAACTTCAGACACATCTTAGAACAGGGACATTTATTATGAGCCCCGTGTTTTTTCTCTTTGACCAGGGCGGAGCCAGGGTCGTTCAACCACAGAAGCCAAACCTAGCACTCTCCATAATGCGGAGCCTCGTGAATATTATGAATAGTAGCTCGTCTCACCTTACGTGCAGCGTGTCACTTATCTGGGTCAGCGTCGCACAGTCGACCGCACGTCTTCGCCCTAACCTTTGACGCGAGATCTCAGAGCTGGTATATGTTACCAGCTGATGATACTGGGTAGCATGCAGACTGTAGCACCAACGAGACTGATCTGTCAACACCTTGATACATACGAAGCGAGGCCGATTAAAAATGACGGCTAATTCCGTTCAGGTCGCAGAGTCGGCGATCGACTCGGACAAGGTTGATGCCAAACAGCCAACAGCTTCTAAGACGCAAAAAGTCCCAGATATTAATCCCAAGAATGAAACTTAAATGAGTACATCATTTACCCGTCTTCTACCCAATATCTTCCGTCCGCTAGCTTGGCTTTCTCTTTAGTAAGCACTTTACTGAGGCCATGGAGTACCGTATTACCTCGCAATATTTATGAAAGTCAAGGGGTTCTTGGCCCCCTGACCCAGCAGGGCTCAGCAACACACCTAACTTCTTAGGGCATACGTGCTAACCCCATAGTAGTTGGAACTTACATTAGCCGGCCGCACTAGGACCCACTGACTTTCATGAATGTTGTGAAAGAATATGGTACAGTATCTACACATATGTCCGATACTAGCTTAGCATACGGTTGATTCCCTCCCACTAGCTCGGCGGCGGCACGCTAGTACATTCTGAGACGAATACACGATTGGAGGCGGGTAAACACAAAATAGTTGGATTTCTTGATTCGAGTTAGCCAACGCCCAAAGGAGTACCATCTTCAGCGCCAAACTCCAACAGAAGTACCTAACACAAAAGGTTTAGCTGCTAATTACTGGGAATCTTTTTGATTAGTAAGTGCCTGTAAGATTAGGGTAGGAGCATGAAGTAGGTTACCAAAGTACTATTTGAGTAAAAAGAAAGAGATACTAGTGTAAGAAACCTAAAACTCCTCAGGCTAATTGGCAAGAGCATATAATAGGTTACCAAAGTACCATTTTCGTAAAAAGCAAAAGGTCCGGGTGTAAGAAACTTAAAATTCCACCGGCTAATCGGCATCAGACCAATTCGTTGCGAAAGATATAACTTGTATCAGCTTAAGGCAGCCGGCCCTGGCTCTTTATTGACCAGTGCTGCGCATATACCGAATACACTTATGAGAAATAGGAAGGTGGCCTCCAAGTCCTGAAATTACAAGGGCCTTGACTCCTAATGTCCATACGAGGAACAGCTATACAGCTAATGCAGAATGCTTCTTTTAGTACCCAAATTGATGAGAGACATATATCTAGACCGCTTACAAACATATATAAAGGAGGAGGGTTCCCAGTCTGCCTCACGGAAACCTTCCCAGTTTCCTTCGTATACCAGAAGAGAGAACATTACATCCTTCAAACTTCTTTCATCTCCAAAAATGCTCATCGCTTCAGTGTTTAGCGCATTGGCTTTTCCGCTTGTTTCAGCAGCAAGTATTCCCATTGAGTCAGCTAATACTCCTCGTAGTAAGGGTTTCGGTTTGGGAAATATGGGTTAGTTCGCTGACCTTCCTTAGACATTGAGGCTGCAGCTATCTTTAAAAGATATCCCCTTACGTGCAGTAAAACTAGATACACCGCCATCGCAGAGGAGGCGGCTCGCGCTATAGATTACCTGCGGAGCATTGGCAGCCGGGCCTGCGTAGTTCCAGAAGGAAACGGGGCGGAGATTGAATTTAAGCGGTTTGGGCATGCTGTTATTCGAGGTCACAATGTGTGTGTTGCTAGGCAAAGCTCTTCTTGGTAAGTTTGTTTCTCCTCTAGAAATATGTAACTAATACGGGTAGTAACGATGTTGCACGAGGAGCCGGTATAATTATGGACAAGTGCACTAAATTCGATGGTGTCAACAACCGGGTGACAGGTAGGAGATTTTCTTTCTATTCAGGATGTTTGTTTAAGTCTAATATTTTCTAGGACTTAATGCGGCGTGGGGAAATGGGTGTATAGTTGTTATTATAGAGGGCCTCTAATGTTTTACAACCCTGAGAGCAATGCCCATGTGTCGGGCATGCAAGAAGATCTTTCTATGTATGGTAATGAGCTTAATTATTTTACCACCTTCTTCAAGTATGTTAGTTCGGCGTCGATGTCTTGGTCGCACCTCTTTGGCTCATATTAACTGCTATGGCATCGGTCACACGATCATGCTCTACCCTTCTTGCGTTTTGGTGTTCTACATTGGTCTAGCTAAATAGCAGCCCTCGTGTGAGGTTAGCGGTTGTATGTCTCACTCTATTGTGTTCAAAGTTGAAGTGTTGCCAATGAAAGTTGGTATTAAGCCAAGATATTATANNTCTACTTCTTTACCTTGATAACTAGCTATTTTAATTAGAGATTTCGATGAAATGTATTATGTGAAGAAGGAAAGGAATAGGCTCCTACGAGTCGGGAAGAGTAGGCAGCTTTTATTCTAATTAAGAGGGAAAATAGCCTCTTATTGTGTAGCTAGGCGAGACTAAAAAGTCAAAATTCGGCAACTATGTTGGTATTAGTTATAATGCTATGATATGTGAAGATATTGTGTTCTTTGTTGCAGCAGAACGATACCCGAAACCAGATAGTATGTCTCACTCTACCGTCAGCGGAAATATTGACGGAAGCGACGGCTCATCTGGGGTGACCTGACTTGTTGTCGATCAACAGGCACAAATGCGCAGCAGGTAAGCCTCTTGAACCCAATCCTAGTACTTGCGCTCACGCCTCTCCAGGCCTGCGGCCTCCGCTTCCTCGTTGGCTTCTTCGGGGCAACCACGTAGTCCGCTTACTTGACCATGATCAGGTAAATCTCGTCTGTCATACTTTCTGGGTGGACATCTAATACGAAGTAATTAGTCAATGGTATATGACAAACGAAGTAGCTCTTCACATGAGTATTTACAACATGGTTCAACCGGCCGGTGCTATGCAAAGGTGCTCTGTCTACAAATCTCGAAGGCCATCTTGGTCGGGTTGGATGGAGGTGGGCGTTCATGATTAACGGACAGTCCTGCCTACAAAGAGTAACTGGCTAGTATACTGACCGTCACAGGGTATTTGCACAATCTTTGTCGCAATTCTTAGCTACTTTCTACTCCCCGGATATGTACATCCGCTACAGTTCGGACTCATTTCATGCGTTCGCTAATCATTGTCCAAGCCTGAACGCCCCAACCACCTTGCAGGATGGTATCTAAGACCAAAGGACTATGGTAGGCGAATTTTTAATATTGTTAGTGCGTTTCATTCTAACTATGCCTTTTTAGATGTTGCAGTTGGTCGTACTCAACGCATTGGCCGAAAGCCCCAATGGGGTCTTACGATCAGGACCTTCCTACGTGCCTTTACGTTCCGGCAGCTGTGGGTCATTGCGAGTAAGTAGCTGCATCAAAGTCTATGACTGAGATTCGCGTTGACGTGAGTTAGTTGATTGGCCGATTGGAGGTAACACGGCGCCGTCGAATTATTTCAACCTTCATTTGAAGTCGCTCAAGAATTCGGATGGATCTGTCAAGGAGTAAGTTGTTTGATCAACAAGTACCCATATTTGATGATTTGACCATTAGGTAGTTCTGTTGCCATGTTGAACTGCTTGCCCATCATTGGCCACGCTGTCCAGCTTGTGTCGGAGCTTCTCTTTAGTGGCTTCAGCGACCTTGTTGGTCAGCGTTTGCCTTTCTTACTGCTACATTCGGTGGGCTAAAGCTTTGACTTGCTTTATGTCTGCTCTAAGCTAAGACTGTTGCAGGCCATTAGTATCACCTCATTGTCTATCCTAATTGTTCGACCCGAAAACAGGCACCTGCACATGGCCGGTTGCTATCTGAACTATATCGGCGAGTGAGTTTCATCACTCTTCACAAGGGCACGTCAGATGAACTAACAGTTTCCAGTGTATCTATGATACTCTTGTGTTCTTGGGGCTCCGATAATCTACAAGACGAATCTAAAATCCGAACCGTCCTCTTCGCATCCGGTACCATCGTACACTATACCCTAAGCGCATTCCTTTCTATGGCAACCTATCCCGCCTCCGAGGCTCCAAACTGGAGAATTGGCGCCAAAGTTGACATGGGATTTGCAGTTCTTTCTATCTTCATGTTTATTAGTATCCACTTTGGGTTCAGACGAGAGGCTAAGAAGAAGGAGCTTGTGAAAAATCAAAATGGCAAGCCTAGTAGAAACCTTGTGGATAGAAAGGACGCGTAGCTCTAGCTGCAGAGGAGCTCTTGGTTCCCGATGGGTTGATATCCGCGATGGTAGATAAGCTAGTGTTCTTTATCACCATAAACTTATCTGAAGATTCCTAAATGGGATTGCTTCGTATCAGAAGCGAATCAAATAAGTCAAAGTACACGAGCTCCCGCGTTGCGTACATCATCCTTCCGTCTTGCGGGGCGGCACCCGCAAAATCCTGCTTCGGTAAACAACGGCTACGCAGTTGAGCGGGAACTTACCCGCAATTAAGTCTCGGTATCGCAAACTTGCCAAAATGATCGTCTTTGGTGCTAACAAATGTTCTCGGTACTCATTGTCCGGCTATGTTCGGACCGAGTGGCTGGCTATGTCAGATTACCCCGGAATTTACGTGTCAGAGTTAAGCTTCTTCCCCACCTGATCGCCAAGCGTCGTATCGAAATGATTCCTCATCCTCAATCACTTATCAGAGTATCTTATCGGGTATTACGCGAGGCTTCCGATGAAAGTATGTCGGAAAACGAACGAGTCGAATGGCTTCACATAGATGTTTAGATGTTGCGAGACAACTATAAATCAACTTGTCTACTCCACATCTTCCGTATCAAATCAATTCCAGCAGTCTCAACTTCATTACTACTTATGACTTTATCAACTCCGCTACCATACCGACCATCTTCATCAAACATGTCTGACAGCAGCAGCACCGTCAAAGTCGCCGCCATTCAGGCCGAGCCCGCCTGGAATGACCTGCAGGGCGGCGTCAACAAGTCTATCTCCCTCATTCAAGAGGCAGCTAGCAATGGCGCTAACGTCATTGGGTTTCCCGAGGTCTTCATTCCTGGCTATCCATGGTAAGTGTAGACCTGCACAATGGGTGTCAAGGCGGGATTGACTTACTTAAAAACTAGGAGCATCTGGGCCAACTCTCCCACCGACAATGCGCAACACATGAACGAGTACTTTGAAAACTCCCTACAGAGAGAGTCCCCTGAGATGGACCGTATCCGAGAGGCAGTTCGTGAGGCTGGTGTATTCGTTGTCTTGGGTTACAGCGAGCGATACAGGGGAACCCTGTATATTGCGCAGGTATGTCAAGAGCCGCATTATATCATTTCCAGAGTACTAACCTTTCAAAGTCGTTCATTGATGAGACCGGCACGATTGTCCACCACCGCCGCAAGATCAAGCCCACTCACGTGGAGCGCGCCATCTACGGCGACGGACAGGGCGAGTCGCTCAAGACCGTCGTGCCCTCCAAGTTCGGCCGCATCGGAGGACTCAACTGCTGGGAGCACAGCCAGCCACTTCTGCGATACTACGAGTACTCGCAGGATGTCGATATCCACATCTCCAGCTGGCCGTCCATCTTCCCGCAGCACAACCCCGCATGGCCCTACCACATTGTCCCCGAGACATGCAAGAACTTCTCCAACATCCTGTCGCAGGAGGGCGCATGCTTCGTCGTCCTGGCCAGTCAGGTTCTGACCCCAAAGAGCCATGAAAAGGCCAACGTCCAAGGTTATGCTTACACGGAGAAAGCTGGAGGTGGCTTCAGCACCATCTTTTCACCCTTTGGACAGGAACTGGTTGAGCCGCTCCAGCCCGACGAGGAGGGCATTCTGTATGCTGAGATTGATATCAAGGAGAAGTACAAGGCCAAGCAGAACCTAGACACTGTCGGGCACTACTCCCGCCCGGATCAGCTGAGCCTCCGGGTCAACACCCACGCTTCTACGCCGGTCTTTTTTGCCAATGATCTGTAAGGTTGTGGAATAAACGGGATACGTAATAAGTATGAATACAATTTTATGTTGAAAGAAGACGTTTGTCAGCCAGAGTTTAGCCTTTGACCAAAATGCTGAAGTTTAAAGGCGATGCGCAGTTTTCAATTGGTGAGTGACCTAACATAACAGTACAGTAATTCTATCAGAAAGTTCAACTCAAGTTACGTCAAGATTAAAATAAGATTCATTAACGTCTGAGAATCGAAATATCTAGAAGCTTTCATCAAGGCAGAAAGGAATATCACCGATGGGTAAAAAGCACAGTCTAATACAGTCAACGACAAACTCTACTGGAGGACCCATGAGGTCTCCTATTATTATTATTATTATTTTCTCTTGCCACAGGCAGAGTGACATATCACTAAAGCAAGGAACACAGACTGGACACACCAGCTGCATCTCACACTTGAATGAATGAAAATAAAGTTCTGTATTTACTCCTCCTACATCCAGCATATAATCCTCAAGCAACAAAGCCAACCTAATCCCTCACCACTCCCAGCCGATCTTTCCTCCGAGTCAGTTCCACTCGTTCCTTACTTCTTGAAGAATGATATAGTTTCTTCAACTGCGCCGATCATGTCGTTGTAGAGATCTTTGACGTCAGTTAATCGTGTTTTGGTTCCAGTGAAAAGGCCGCCATCTTTGGTCGGGATAAACAGAACCTCCCGCAGAGCCCAAGCCAATTTTTCCATGCCTTTGAACTGTGGCGTGAACTCGGATAAGATCGCCGTGAAACTTTCGGTGCTCATGTCCTCGGTCTTTTTTCGTGATAGATCCCCCCATCTTCCCACGATCCATCGTTGAAGGTGACTTCCAGGTGGCAGTTTCATGGTGCTGCCGCAAATCGCCGTTTGCAGAAGAACATAGAGGAAAGATTCGAGATCGTGACGATACGTGTGTGGTTTGCCCGCGAGTAGGTCGATCGCCATGAATATCTTTGTTCCAACGAGCTCGCCTGGTCTTTGTGGGCCAACAGCCAGGTCCATGGCAAGGTCGAAGTCAATCAGCACTCCTCGAGGTTCGCCTTCCTTCTTCGTGTCGGAGATGATGATGTTGTTCTTGGATATGTCCTGGTGAAGGATCCCGCCGTGCAAGAGTAGAGAGCGATGTCCTTTTATAGCATCGCGGTAGGCTTCGAGGAACTCCAGAACGTTGTTGAATTCGCCAAGAGGGCGACCGAGAGGAGAGACGATATTGATGGATAGGGTCAGATCGGTGAATGGTTTGTCGTTCGTCTTGATGACACTTCCGAGACCCAGCGATGGCTCGTGTGGCTGCTCGCCATGGGGTCGAGGCTGCGAAGTCGGAAACTGCAATCCTCGGCGGAGATTCGAGATGGTCTCAACCCTGGTGTGGCCGAGAAGTTGGACAGTTCCCCAAACATTGCGCTCCTTGATGAGCCGCAAAATCCTCTCTTCGAAGCCGCGGTCGTCTGATCGCCAGGCAATCTTGACGACGAACGCGTAATCGGTAGAGTCTGGGCTTCTCGCTCGAAAGCATGTAGGCGCTTCGGTGATGATTCTTTCGGGGAAAACAAACGGTTCGTCTTCGAGGTAAAACTTGCAAACTCCGGGGCCTTGATCGCGCTCAATCGAAATGTAATTCCCTTGGTCATCGTGGAGGATGTGCGGATTGATGCCAAGTTCGACGTCGCTCATGTTGATATAGCTGCAGAGGACGGTCGTGATATGTAGGTGATCGTGTTTCAGGTCAAGTCGCGTAGAGCTGTAGAGTCCAGACCGGTCGAAAACCCACCTCTCCATCTTCGAGCCAAAGATGTAGAAGCCGTGCAAGAAGAGTCGTGTGGGCTGGTTCTGGAAGACTTGGCGAGCGTCGGTGTAAAGTTGTATGAATCCCGCGACGTACTCGCTGCTCGTTTCGTGCCCGACGACTTGGACATGCTTCCAGCTCGGCTCTTGAGCGCATTTAGCCAAGAGAAAGTATGAAATACCCCGTATGCCGCCGCCGCCACCCTCTTGCCCTCGGGGGCAGCGCTGGAAAGCATGCCGCTGGTGGGAATGCTGTGGGAGAGGGTGGAAGGCGGTTGCCGGGGGGGTCGCCTTGTCGAGGCTTGGGAATCTTCCAACGGCTGTGTTTTCACGGGAAACACCCGTGAAAACACAGCCGTTGATCTCCTCCAGAATGCTTTGGCTAGCCATGGTGAGATGAAGGAGAGGAAGTAATTCTGAAGATGCTGCTGCCTCGGAGCGATATTTATACATCATAATCCTTAGGATTGCTGACTAAGATACTAACCCTAATTACAAGCGACACTGATGTAAAATGCACCATAGAAGTTTGTATCATGGCATAGGATTGTGATAGACAAACAGAGAGAGAGGTAGAAGGTTCCTGCTGTTGTTATCACGTGATCGTGTAGTCGCTGCTCTCAAGGATGAAGCAACAACTTTCACACATATGGCCAAAATTACATTTTGAACAGAACACGAGACGCTACTTACTTCTTGATTCCCATAGATTCTTAAGCAATCTTTGGTTCCAAAATATCCTCAGCCTAAGATATGAGAATGAAGGTGGGAGAATCGCAGCTGAGTCGGCAACCAATAACTAACGTTAGCGCAGCAGGATGTGTAAAGTATAAAACCATGTAAAAGGAGACAGCTGTAAAAGAGAAAACATGAAGGCCAACTAATATTAATGAGTGAAATATATGCTAGTCTATGAGATCTATTCTATCAGGCGCATGAAAAATCGTAAAGAATATCTATCTGCTGCAGTCTCGTAAATCTAGACATGTCACCGGTATCCAAACTCTAAAACGTCATCAGCCTGTTATGAAAAGGTTCCTTGCCCGGTGGAAACTCCCAAAGTTCAACATAAGGAGCGACCAAGACCTTGAGACGCTTTGCCGCAAAGCAAGGTTCAAAGGCAGTATGCCGCAGCAGTAATTTAGTTTCCAGCTTCATCAGTGAGCCAGTAGCCTGTCATATAACAAAGGACCCAGCCGAGAGGAATTGCGTTCGTGTCGACGACGGTGCCCTTCTTTACTGTGAAGGCCTCGCTACCTGTCTGAGCACCGAACTCGTCGCGGAATCTCTGGCAGACAATCTTGTTGATGTCGGGCATGGGAACAGGAGCGACCTTGTTGATGCTCTTAATGCGCAACTCGGTGAATTGCACGTCCTTGAAGTAGGTGAGCTTGCCCAAGGGAACCACGATGTCCTGCTTGGTCTGCCCTGGGATCATGCCCTTGACGGCGACAACGTTGACCGAGACCTGGTTAGGAATCATGGTGCGCTTGTCGACGTTGTCGGAGTTCTCAGCGGTGGGGAGAGCCATTGAGGTGGAAGCCAGAGCGGCAACAGCAGTGAAAAGAGTGGCGAAATGCATGATGATGTTTGGCTCAGGAGTTTGTTGTAGTTGAGCTGTTGGTAATTGTTGCTGTGGAAGGTAGAAGGATGTTGATTGTAGTAATGATAATACCAAAATTTAAAACTCGATAACTCGAAGGGCCTTATATACTTTCCAACCCAACACTACCGTCACTCTATCTGTCCATCAACACGAGTTCACCTCTATGGCTGACCTAAATTTAGCATTACGAGCCGGTCATTCTTTGACATCCGACACTTTCGCTCAAGACACTCTTCGTGTAGGCAAACATAAAATGGCCAGTCGTCACATGGGAACAGTTAGCACTAGCTTCGTAAAGGTATCCCTTTTCGGACCCTTTTACGGGTTCTAGAACCAGGCGGAGGCACGGGTGTGCAGATCATCCCCGCATATCCGCAGAATCAGGCCAGGATGCAGTCAGCTAGATGCCCACAAAACTAATGCACGCATCGGGCTATACGATCCCACGTAACATTTCAACTCGTTCCAGATGCCTATGCGCGCAGAAGACTTTAGTCAGCGTAACATCAAATGAGTGTATGTCGGCAGTAAGCACATACTTCAAGGAGGATTGCGCCAGTCATGAATCAATGCTATTGTTCCCGGCCTGAATGGTCATATACAATCTTGGGTAAACACTTTAATAAAAGATCATAAAATAGGCTCACTTTATTCTATTACAGAGCCATCATCGTAGATGTTACCTGCTACGCTTGCTGAGAATCCTCATATGGGTACGTGCTCAGGACCAACGCAGTTTTATTCCAACAGCATGACCATCCAGGGCAGCTATAGAACCCACCAATCCTGATATCATTAGGTTCGTAAGGGCCAGGGTGGGATAATTCGCTGAAGGGCAATTACGAGTGTTCCGAAATCCAACTTCTCGCTTCTGCCCGCTTCTTTAATAGGTTTTCCGCCAAATCCGTGATATCAGTATAGGGTATCCGACCAGGACCAGATCGTAACCACGATACTTAACCACGACAAGATATTAAAGGACTTTCGCTTTGAATTGAAACAAAAATATTCAGTGCGTCATAAATATTTCAATTGATTCCTAATTTTTGCCCATGATTCTGTGCCTTGAGGAAGTGCGGCTGAAGAAACAATGAGACTACCGTGCGATTTTTGGCCTAATCTTTTGATCCAGCAAAATGGGGTGAGGTGACTTGGTAAGAGAAAAATATTAGCAACTATCAAAGCCCAGCAAATAGAACCGGGATAGGTAAACAACCCAAGTTGTTTCCCTCTATATCAGACATTAAGCACTGGAAGCAAACCACTGGCTGTGTAACTGCTATCTGCACAAGTCAAGCATAACAAAACTCCATGACTCGAGTCGTTAGTGTGCAAACCAGGATTATCGCAAAGTGCCCAATGAACTACGCCCAACCCCTGCTCTCGACTCCACAGAAGTTCCCATCCACCCATCCTGGTCGAGGAGGCCCAAGCGAAAAAACCGCCTGATCCTTGTTTGTCGCACTGCCATTCCCCCTCCCTCGGGTCCAACCCCTCTTTTCGACATTTTGTTTGCCCAGCCTGCGTCAATTTACGCCTCGTCGTACTACCAACAAGCAAACATTTGCCTCAGCTGCCTGCTGTGTCACCATGTCTGACTCGCCAGCCCCAGCAGTCTCGTCTCAGGCCCCTGAGACATCTCCGGCCCCGGCGGCCCGCCCCGAGGTAGTGCCCGTTGTGCCGGCGGACCAGGACTTGGCCCCCGCGGCTGATCCACAGGTACGGAGACCTTTTTGATATTTAAGCTTTGTAGTTGTGAGAAGTAGTGGTGGTTGACTCTTTATAGGACGATGAGAGCGAGACCGACTCCGCCATTGGCGACGATAAGTAGGGATCCTGATCCTGAGGTTACACAAAGTGTACCTACTAACAAGGGGGAATAGTGCAAGCTCTACAGCTTCCATCACGTCAAGCATCCTCGAGTACCGCACTATTCAGGGCCGGACATATCATAGCGACCGACATCCTACGGAGTATTTCACTCCCAATGATCAGCAGCAATCCTCGTCGATCGATATTAAGTGAGTCTAATATGGCAGCGTCTTGTATCTCTGTTACTGACTTGTAATCAGCCACCAATCGCTCACACTGCTTCTCGACGGCAAGCTTTTCCTTGCTCCCATCAAGCCCGATGTTCAGGTAAATTACCAGCGACGGCATCTTGAAGCGATTTGCTCACATGATTTTATAGCGAGTTCTCGACGTAGGCACTGGAACTGGTATGTTGATCCCCTCACCAAGTGACTAGCACAACTAACCTCGTGATAGGTATCTGGGCCATGTACGAGCCACCCTCTTTTCTCTAAGCTCTCATTGTTTGATTACTCACACATCCTAGCGACTTTGCAGATGAATACCCCAACGCCGAAGTCATCGGCTCTGACCTCTCACCTATTCAACCCACCTGGGTCCCTCCGAACGTCAAGTTCGAGATTGACGACGCGACTCTCACGTGGACATACAAGGACAACTACTTTGACTTTGTCCACATCCGCTACCTCTTCGGTGCTATTAAGGACTGGACCGCCTTGTTCAAGGAAGGTTACCGTTGCACCGCTCCTGGAGGATGGCTCCAGACTGCCGAAGCCGATGTTGAGATCCGTAGTGACGACGGCACCACTGAACAGGTGCCTGTTCTGAAGCTGTGGAAGAGACTATACCAGGAGGGTGGTGATAAGCTCGGAAATCCCTTTTACGTGCAGAAGCAGGAGCTGCAGGAAAAGGGCTTGGCTGCGGCTGGCTTTGTGGATATTAAGAGCGTTGACTACAAGGTGTGTTTCCCTCTAGATGCGAGTAGTGGTATTGGCCTAATCCTGAACTCTAGTTCCCCATCGGAGGTTGGGCCAAAGATCCTAAATTAGCGGAAGTTGGCAACTTTGTCAAGGCAACTCTTGAGAACGATGTTGAAGGTGAGCATTTTCTCAATGGTGAGGGTACCCCGTATTGACCCGTTGCTATAGGTTATACTCTTCTCTTGTGGAACACCATCCTCCAGTGGCCTGCGGATGAGTACCAAGTCTTCCTCATGGAGATGCGCAAGTACCTGCGCAACCGCAAGATCCACGGATACATGACAGTTCGCTACGTCTGGGGACGCAAGCCTAAGAATGCTTCTGCTCCTGCTGAGACGACCGAAGCAGCATAATAAGTTCTTAAGAATAGGATTATTAACTTCTTCTAGATTAGCTTTTTTACTATAAATAAAGATATTAATAGCTATAATAA
>JAADYS010000337.1:0-18156 GCA_012931995.1 Fusarium albosuccineum | reverse complement strand
TCTCTTTATACCTAAATAGCAGTTAGCGGGAAAAAATTGCCTATGGGATATAAAATATAATATATATATATATATATATATATATATATATGTATAAACCTCGTTGCTAATTCCTTGAGTCATTTAGTATCAGAATCCGAAGTGATATTTGTAAATAAAGTAAGCATTGTTTAAGTTAGCGTGAAGGTGTCTCAAGAGACATTTAGGAGCGGGAATAAATTACGATGGAGGATCAAGTCACTAGTGTCATGCCAGTTCATCGTACGTGCCAATCTAGGCTGGGAATACCTAACGACATTTTAAGACAAGGATAACTGGGGACCAGGCAAAAGAGAGATGGCACTCAACGCGGTTTTATCTCATTGCATTGGTCACCGAGCTGTCTATCCTTGGGCTGAGAACCGCATTCACGTGCCTTGTTCTTCAAAAAGCACGATTTGACGCGCCCGATGATTTCCTCTCACTCATCTCGGATGTATGATTTGGGTTTAGCTCAGCTTCCTTCGCGTATCGCCAACACGTCATGATTTTGGGTGATCTTGCAAAAAGGCGAATGAAAATGCCTGTTTAGACCCGCTTGAAACATTTCGGCAGTAAATAAGCCAATGAACGTGATCGCACTGTGGCATTCCACGATGTACATGCCAGCAAAACAGTGCTAATTTGACAGTGCCGGTAACGGTGCTGGTTCGCGGCTTGAAGAGGCCTGCCAAGAGTAGGTAACTTGCTGTGGAAATGAGCAAATAGGACAATGATACTAAGCATCGCAAGACCCAACCGTTAGTTGGTATTGAGAAAGGCCCGCGTAATGAATTATTGAAATTATAGCAATTTGAAGACCATTCACGGCCGCAAACATCTACTTTCATTGTATCGCGAACGGAAAATTTGGTGTTTTTCGTTCTGGAAAGGCACCTCGAACAAGTGAAACTGCTATTTCTCTCTCGTAGGTCTCTCTTTACTGGGATAACATTGGTTTCCATGACTGCGAGTTACTATCTAGGTAGTTGAACATGAGATACCCAGGTCTAGTAGTACCAGATCTCCCCGGCCCCCTTCCCAGCCTTGACGACGTCCAGATGCTCGTCAATGGCGCCCCTGGCAACGGAAGCAACAACATGAGCAGGAGGTGCCTCACCGGACATCATACTCTCATTTCCAGGCTTCGTTCGAAGAGGTCTCAGCCATGGGACCGATGCGGCGCCTTCAACGCTGTAAGCAGCCTCAAATTCATCTCGGTCAAATCCTCCTCCCATGAAAATGGCTGCAGGCTTTTTACCAGCCTTGAGCAGTTCCGGGAACCCCTTGGCAAATGACTCAACGTTGGCATGAAGCTGCAGAACTTGTATACTTGTTAGCCTGCGGGTGCAAGCTCATCAAAGCAATGCAGATATGACTTACCCTCATAATCAGGTTGCAGAGCTTTGGGGACAGCCTCTTGGTGAGACGGGATTTTGCCACAAATTACTACTGGGATAGGAGATGACATGTTGGTTTAATATCGAACGAGCGTGTGTGAGATGAAACTTATCGATGTTGGGAAGAATGGTTGATTGACTACTACAGCCATCTTGGAAGAATATCTTGGCATTTAAATATTGGAATCAATAAGTATTCTGTTCATCATAAAATTGTTCAAATCTCCTTTGGTGGACAACTCACAGGCAGCTCTAACACTAGGTCACGTTCAATTATTAATTTTGGGTGAGATTGATAAGCGCCTCGCACATCTCGGCATTCCGAAACTCCAAAACCTCGCTCTCGCCACCTGCCCAAATGCACTACTTGCTGGTGGCGCTGTGTCTAGGACTGATTTTAGTGTCAAGGATCGGAGCCTCGCGCTTCAAATTCGCGACACATGTCTCATGAACACGGGCGTCGCGTCTGGAATTTGCCGACATTCGCGACCCGAGCTTACGATGGTATCGAATCTGAGGCTTACTGAACTACGTAGGCTTAGATGATGCACTCCTTAAAACGGATGTTCCGCTATGGCCACGAGTATCATATTTGTCCACGTCCGAGCAATGTTACCCAAACTTTTGACTAAAGGCAGATGGTATATCCAACCCTTCTCGTGAGCTCCGCCAAATTTCAACTGCAGAGAGGCTGGTATCGTGGCACGAGACTTCTGGTCATCATTAGGCGATGAAGAAGCTGCAGCTTCTAAGATCTTCTAAATATCCACAAAGGGTATTAATAATCAATCTGACAGTATTCAATCACAATATCGATCTTGAAATGTACCAAGGCGGTCTCGTGTCCATATGTCACGACTAGTTCGCAGGAATTTGTGCTAATCCACAATCGCCTGTTCCTATACTACGGACCCTTCCAAAATAATAAATAGAAGCAGGCATACTTTAATTAATAGAATATTTCTTGGCTATCACTCATATCGTGACCTAGTATAGGTAAATTTTAGTACTTATGGCGTTATTAAATGGTGATTGAACTAGACTGCTATTAACGACACGATCATTCTCTGCATGCTGCCCTCTGTAGCATCTCGACTACACCGCTTTGAGCTTCCACCTCGCCGATTATAGACAACGAACTATCCTTGTATACAAACCTCTTTTGTACTTAGCGGAGTTCTATCCGCTCGATCTTCGCATCCTGGCTGATCTTCTCCAGCTTATCAATCTTCTCCCCTAGAAAATTGAAATACACTATATCTACATGCTCATAATACCTCTCCCGGCCTTCCCCTTTTCTTAGCAAACGGAACTCAGCACTATTGCCAATAAGCGCAACTGACATCCCTTCTTCGGCCTCGCCACCGTTTGTGAGGCCAAAGAAGCCATTCTTCGTGTAGATCAAGTCACTGCCATATCGCAACATATCCTCCATCCTTTTTAATTGAGACAGCGTAAAATCTTCAAAGTTGTCTTCGTCATCAGCCATAGTAGCCCATTGTTCGCTGGCTTGCTGTGCATAGTTGGGTGTTTGTCTCGACTGGTCCGGTGCATCATTGTCCTTTGAGAGAGACGAGGCGAGAAAGCCAAGCATGATTTGGTGATAATCATCTGCTGCCGTGGTACTCTTCTCAACAAGAGACTTGCTGAGATCCATCATGGTGCTGAAAAGGGCCTCTGCGTTGGTGCTTCTTGGTACTGGTTGTTCAGGCTCCCTCGACTTTGGTGCTTCATCTTTGTCTCTACCGCTCTCGGGTTCTCTACCAACTGGATATGTATCGTAGATGCCACGCCCCTGCCTTGCGAGTGCATGAGCTGCGGGCAAGAGAATGCTATAAGCGTCATGTTTTTTTGTCATTGTCAGCTTGAAGATAACTTTGTCGACAATGCATCCGCCAATTTGAAGAGAGGACTCTGTCGTGAAGGGCCTCATCATTATGTCCAGCTTGAATAATAACTCAGAGCCTGGAAAAGGATTCAACATCATCCCGTCGTCTCTAGGTTTGAAATCAGGGACCCAGGAGGGTAGATGAGGGACTGCCTTGGTACTGTGTTGGATACCAAGCCTCCAGGCCTCGGAGATATCGTCCACATCGATTATATAACGAGCAGCATGCACGTAAACTTCCTGTGTAGTCATTGTGTAATCGGCGACAGGCCATTTAACTGACGAGTTGTCGTTGGCTGATGCGAGTCCCAAGGACGCAAAGATTTTGTCTCGAGGATCGGTGGCGTCAAGGTAGTAGAGTGTCCAGGCTGCATCTCCCAACGAGATCTTGCCCACTCTCAAGAGTTTGTCCTCGACATAGTTAATGCTGAAGATGGAGGAGGCGAACGGAGTAGATGGGTGTTCCATAGAAGCCAGGAGAGCGTGTTTCAGCACCATCCATTGGCAGTGCTGGCTCCCGCAGATGGCGACACCTCTTGAGCCAGCGAGAACGATCTCTTGGAAAATCCAGGCACGAGACCAATATGTGCGACGCAACAGATTGCTAAAGGCTTCGACAACCCCTTTGCCCTGTAACAGGCGCTTCACAAGTTCGTGAGGATCATCATCTTCTCCAACTGATGGTGAATCAAGGGGCAACTTTCCGGACGCCCGGAGAAACATATTGCGTGCCTTGGCCATCATCGGCAGCACTTCGAATGCGGTGCGTGTTGATTCCGTTTCTTCACCAAGCCACATGAGAACACTTGTGGCAGCGCGATAGATGTCTGTCATCATTGCGACTTGCTGGTTGCGCTCCTTGGTATTTGCCTGATTGATACATATGGCATCGATCCACAAGTATCTCGGCCCTGAATCCAGCCGAAGTCTCTCCATCGCTGCTTTGCAGTTGGGAGTAACGAGAAGCTGCTCATTGTTGCACTGAACTGGAACGCTCCCAAACTTGTCTTGCCACTCATAAGAAAGAGCCTCGAATGACGCATTCACATTGAGTTGCACTTCATTCAAGTCAAAACGAAGGATATCGCCTGGCCTTCCAGGGTGTAACTCAAGGACTCGGATAGAATTTGTCTTGGTCAAGGGTTGATACTGATACGAGGCGCGGCGCCTCAGGCCCTGTTCTTCAGCCTTCCTCGCGGACCTTTGGCTCGCCTGGCGCAAACTGCGAGCCTGGGATAGGACGTGCACAGCCGAGTCATGAGACTTCTCCTTTGCGAGTGAAAAGGCCGTTCTGCCATCGGCGTCCTTCACGTCAACTTTGGCACCCGCCTCGATTAGCATCTTGAGGACCATGGTGTTTCCCTCGAGTGTTGCAAGATGTAGCGCGGTCCGTTTGTTATCAGAGGCGTAGTTCAGATCTGCCCTGTGGTCAAGAAGCAAGTCGACCATAGCTTCATCCCCGGCGCTTGCTGCAAAACCCAGCGGTGATAGATTCTGGATAGATTCGGGTCTCATATGAGCCCCTCTTTCGAGTAAAAGTCTCGCGACTGTTCGGTCTCGGCTTTTGACGGCGGCCATAAGAGGTGTACAGCCGCTTTTATTAGCAGACTCAATGTTGGCTCCGTGGGCAAGCAACAACTCGACGACGGCCCTGTGGCCATTGGTGGCTGCATACCAAAGTGGCGTCCCGCCCCGAGAATCCTTCGATTCGGACTTTGCTCCAAGATCAAGAAGAAGCGCTACGTCTTCGGTTTGCCCCTTGCTTGCGGCTTCCAGGAGTGGACCACGCCCAGTCTTGACTCTCAGCTCGAGGCAGTCTCCTAGTTCGTGAAGCAGTCTGATGATAGAGACATGTCCTCCACGTGCGGCAGCCGTCAAAGCCGTCCTGCCTTGCTCGTCACGATGAAAAGGATCGGCTTCATGTTCGACAAGAGCCACAACCGCATCAAGCTGACCAAACGCAGCAGCCATGTAGAGAGGTGTCTCGCCATCGCCGTAGCCTTCTGGGTCGGCTCCTGCTCTGATCAAACGCTCCATCTCTGCCAAGCGACCATTTGCTGATGCTTGTAACAGCATCGATGAGTATCTACGGTCCATGGTCGAGGTGGACAAGAAGGAACCGGATAATGACAAGTAGCCGCTGCTTGTCGTTTCGTCTGATTCAGTCGAGTAATACGTCGGGGCAGCTCTGATGGCATTTGCCAGCTCCTGATCCCCATTTTCCTCTGCCAAAGACAAAGCTGTATCGCCTTGGGGAGTCACGTAGTTGGCATCAGCTCCAAACCGTAACAGGAGCTCTACCATATGCAGATTGCGGGTGATTACAGCAAACATCAGGGCTGTCTTCCCGTACCCAGTAGAAGAGTTGGGCTTGGCTCCCCGTTCTAGGAGCAACTTGACCGTGGCTAGATGCCCATGCTGCGTGGCTACAGAGAGCGGCGACTGTCTGTCCGTGTCTGGAGTGTTAATACGTGCTCCCTGGTCCAGCAGGAGCTCAACTATAGTCTCGTGACCATATCGTGAAGCCCACCAAAGGGGTGAAGCACCGTTTGCATCTACCAGACTTAGGTCTGCCTTTCTCTCCACGAGGGCCAGGACAAGGTCTTTGTGCCCGTGTTCTGCAGCGACAGAAAGGGCGCTGCGACCGTCGATGTCGAGTAAGTCGATATTGGCTCTCTCATCGATGATTTGCATGACTCGAGCCTGGTGACCGCTCTTTGCTGCGAGCAACAACGCAGTAGCAGACCGGGCTTCTGACTCCTTGATTGCTTCTAGAGAAACTGGTGTGCTCTCGTTGAGTAGTTTCGTAATGGCATCATGTCCTTGACCTTTGGAAAAGTGCCGGGGTCGGAGTCCGCTGGCCGTCTCGGCGATTGGGTTTGCCCCGTTTTCGAGCAATATCTCGACAGCCCGCTCATGGCCATCTGTGGCAGCAAAATGTAATGGTCTCCGGCCATCAGTATCAGCTGCGTTGACATCGGCGCCTTGTTGGATCAACAAGGAGACAATCTCTGGGTTTCCTTCGCGAGCAGCCGTCATCAGTACTGTTTCTGCTGTATTTCGCGCTCTGGCGTCAACGGAGACCCCGTGCTTAATCAGGAGTCGTATTAGCGGCTTGTTCTGGGTGGGTGTTGCCAGATGGATTGCAGTGGCCCCCGCGTTGCTTGTCGCCATCACGTCGGCACCATGGTCAGCGAGGAAGCGAACAACCTCGGCCTTTCCTTGGCGAGCGGCATCCAACAATGGCGTCCAGCCCATTGAGTCTCTGGATTCGACATCTGCACCGTTCTCAATTAGGAGCTGCATCATCTGCTGGAGATTGCGCGCAACAGCGAGATGCAGCAGCTTGTCTCCTGTGTCAGTTGCCGCCTCCAAGTTTGCCTTGTTTTCGACAAGAAGACCGGCTATCTCGACGGCGTTATCGATCACTGCCGTTGCTAGAGGGGTTTCACCATCTCTGTCTCGCGCTTCAATGTCAACATCGTACTCCAAGAGAGCTTGGGTCGTTACCAAGGAATTGGAGAGGACGACCGTGTGGAGCGCGGTCCTCCGGTCACCGTCAGTCGCTGTAATATCTACCCCAGATTTTACAAGATGCTTTCTACAGTATGTCATTTGTATTAGCCACGCAGCCAGGCAGAGCAGTGTGTCGTGGGGAGTTCACTTCATGTCAAAATGAACCAACACTTACACTATGTCAGAACGCCCCTGATGCGCAGCCACGTGCAGGGGAGTACGACTATGATGGCTTCTAGATGAAACAATAGCGCCGCGATCAATCAACAGCTGCACTGCTTCCAGGTGTCCCCCACTACTCGCAAAGTGCAATGGGGTCCAGCCGTCTTGGTCTTCACATTCCATGTCGGCGTTGGCGTCAAGTAGGATTCGAATGGATTCGCTACAGCCCTCTTCTGCAGCACTATGTAGAGCAAAGCGGCCTTGGTTGGTACGAGCTTCGGTACTGAACCCTCGGGAAACAAGAAACCGTACAGCTTCTGGGTTGGGAGCTCTGGCTGCACAGTGGAGCGCCGTCGATCCTCGATTGCTTCTAGCAGCTACATTGGCACCGGCCTTTAGTAGCATGTCTAAGACTTCCCAGGACGTAGAAAACTGGGCGGCGAAATGGAGACTAGTCCAGTCATCCTCATCGGTTTGGTCCACATCAGCTCCCTGGTCAAGAAGCTGCCGCACCAGTTGGACCAGGCTTTTCTTGGCGGCTCATCTCAGAGCCTCTCCCTTTCTGATCGTGTCGGAGCCGGTCGAGGTGAACCCCTGGCCAAATAGGCTCTGGGCTAGTCCCGAGGACGAGGGAAGCTCGTCTCCATCTGACCTCGGTACAATGCCAGGCTCCAACTCATCAGTCGGAGCTTTCGGGCCGGGAGTTGTTCCGAGTGTTGGTGACACCATCGCGGTTCGGCTAACTCGAGGGCTATTCCTAGACCACCGTTGGCGTATTCGGGTAGCGCGTTATCTTGACTGAAGTTATGTCTGCCAAAGACGTAGCCAAGGGAGAGAATAGGAGTGAAATATTGACAGATCGTTCACAGCCTCGTTTGCAGGCAGCAGTACGGAATATGTTAAGTCCGATGAAAACCCCTAGCGAGGACTTATTGCGTACGGGTTTAACATTCAACGTTACATCCGTTTGCTTATAGGCTGAAATGACTCCCAGGCTTTGGTATAGTGTATGGACATCCGAGGTGGGTAATTCGATCTGATGGCACAGTGTTGTACGCATTACTTGAAACTTGTTTTTATCTAGCATATAGTCATTTATAATATAACTAGGACTTTAAAGCTATCTTAGAGCTCCAGCGCCTGACGGCCTAGGTACCATATCAACTCAGTAAGTTAGGTAGAGCCTATAGGTCACTATAACCCTATCCTAATACTTAAGATTAGTTGGTCAGAAGCTATTAAGATCCTTAGCTACGAGTGAGCCTATAGAATGCCATAAGATAGGGATAACTAGACCCATAGGCTCTACCTAGCTTGCTGAGTTGATATGGTATGATTTACACCGCACAGCACGTTCTCGACTTAACCTTACCAGTCTTCAACAATCATTATGCCTTGTCATCATTGCGATTTGCTGGCTCTGCTAAAATGGCATTATCGGACTGCAACAGACAGCATACAGGAGACAACTCTCAAATTGTATCAAGTTGCTAGGATCTCTTAGGTGATATCATTATCGTTCAGCATAACTCATATTATAAATGATTGACTTGAAATGAAGTCATCCTCGATTGCTCGATTGGCATGTCTATCCCCTCCCCAGACCAATCAAGTAAAACAGTTGTGTATTAATGCCGCTTTTGCACGCGCTTATGTCTTCAGAATGTTGGCAGCCACGACGATACCGCGAGCAGTCTTGCTGACCCAATCTTGAGCCGTCGAATAGTCGCCGTCCTTGGCATACTGGACGCCCTCGGTGATACCCGGGAAAGTCACGGCGGCGTATCCAGTATCGAGACCGGGGGCGGTGACGACGTGCTTGTAGAACTCGCGGTCTGGTAGACCGCCCTGGGAGATGAAACCACGCTGGAAGTCGCGGTACTTGTGGTTCACGACCGTCTTAAGCACCTCGTCGTTGCGAGTCACAGCAAGCTTTTCAAGGGCCTTTACCTCATCAGCAGCCTTCTTGAAGCGCTTAATAGCCTCGTCAAGCTCGGATAGATCAAGGTCGGCGCCTTCTCCCTCAGCATACTCGGCAAGGTCCTCGTAGTATGCTCGGAGCTCGACGGCATAATTTTGGGTGTCGATGGGGAGGATATCGTCATTGGCCAAGTGGTACGCAACGAGGGCCAGATACTGACCCTGAGAAGCATGCACATGGAAACCAGGGTCGCCAAAAGTCGACATCCAGTGGTAGGTATCGTAGTTGGAGTGGTAGTGCCAGATAGGATCGTCGACACCTCCAGAGCTGCCAACATCAAACGAGCTGATGCCTCGGTGGAGGAACCCGGTGTAATCAGAGCCAGAGCCGAGAACTTCGACGATACCGCCGGATGCCTCATACCAGGCCTCATACAGAGAGATGTTATATCCACCAAAGTTGGGATGGATGACCTTCTTCATGGTCTCAGTCGCAAGAGTGTGAAGCTCGGGCGTGGTGGCGAGATTGGGTCTGGGGCCGGACACAGCCACGTCGATGTTCAAATACGAGACGGCTGTCTCGGTGAGCCAGTTGACGTGGTCCTCGACCCATTCAGTAGATCCAATAAGTCCCCATTCCTCGGCGTCCCAGGAAGCGAGAACGATGTTTCGCTTGGGCTTCCAGCCGGAGTCACGGAGCTTCTTCAGGGCACGAGTGAGCTCGACGAGAATGGCGGAACCAGAGTTGGGGTCTCCGTTGCCACCCTAAAATCATTAATAAGATGGAAACATAGCATTTTAGTCAAGAAGGTTACTCACCACCATCCATGTATCTCTATGGTTACCAATAACAATCGTCTCATCAGCATTGGTGCCGTTGATGACTCCAATCACGTTGTGGATCGGGGCAATCTCGTCACGGGCAACGACGTCAAGAGAGAGCTTCACGCCTGGGGCAGGACCAGTGCTATACTCAACATCAAGTCCGCCAGTCCACGACGTGCGGTTGACCTTATCCGCAGAGAGACCGTGGCCGTTGAGTGCCTTCAGCAGAGGCTCAGCGGCTTGGTAGGAAATGGGAAGTGAAGGAATCTTGGCAATGACATCCGAGGTATCCGCTCGGGGAGCATCCTTGTGTGAAGGATAGCCGGGAGTTGTAGGGTCGCCTGGTTGGGTGGATAGGAAGAGAGTCGAGCCCTTTTGCACAGAGGTGGGGTTTCTAGCCGGGCCATCTGCGAAGATGTTAGACAATCAACCTATTCGTGCTTATTGCAATCTTTCAACGTACCTGGATAGGCCTCATAGCCGTTGGCAGCGGTAATGTTGCCATCGCTTCCGGGGTCAACGAACAGGACTGCTCCAATGGCGCCGTGGTCCTGAGCATTCTTAACCTTGAGACCTCGGAACAGGCTACCATACTTGATCAGAGCGATCTTGCCCTTGATCTCGACACCGAGCTCGACAAGCCTATCGAAATCGGCAATTGAGCCTAAGCTAGTGAGTTCCTGTTAGTAAACTCCCTCTCTAACGGTTTAGTGGGTTCTTACCCAGCATAAACGTATTCGGCCGATGCCTTGCCGGAGGGGGAGTAGGCGAGCCAGGTCTGTTGGGAAATCTCATCCAAGCCCGTAACATCGTCTTCCGGGAGAACCTCTTCCTTGAGGTTCACATCTGATACTTCGCCATTGGCATTGGTCCACTGCAGAGAAGCGCTAACGGGATAGCGCAGAAATACGTGGTACTCGTCAAGACGCGACTCTACGCCGTTCTCGTTCCATCGGTCCGCCGTCCATTGGGCTGCCTCCTTGCCGTAGCCGGCGAGCTTGTTTTGGTGGCCGTAGTAGTTGGACCATTCGTCAATTGACACATTATCAAAGGAATTGACGAGAAGGGTCTCCTGGTCATCTAATACAGGAGGCCACTGGTCGTTGCGCTTCACCAGTGGCTTGCGATGGGTGTGTCGCGCAACCAGGTTCAAGTCGCGCTGGCAAGCAGATGCGCCAGCAGCTAGAGCTGCGAGAACAGAGAGCTGTTGTACACGCATGATGAACGAGCGATGTCGAGAGAAACTCGCGACGGAAACTGCTTGGCAAGATCAAGAGGGGCGGGAAACGGTCTGCATCATGGGGAATCGAAAGCATATAAATGCACTACATCACCATGCCATGTTACCATGCATATGGGCCATGGTGCCATGACAAGGAAGCCTATTCCGGCGCCGGGGACAGCGAAACCAGGCCCAGATCTGATTTGTCGAAACTATCATGATCTCGCACTCTCCTCGGATCAGCTTCCTATCCCAGGCTGTCAGCTTACTAGCTTTCGAGCTCGGGATAGGTCCCCTCCATGTCGTCATACCTCGACCAAGACGTCCGCAGCAGAGCTATCGTAACTTGTTTGGGAAGCTCCCGAAGCTTCCCAGCTTGGCCACGAGGCGGGGGAGGGATCGGCGCGTCATTCACCTGCCCGATCGGCGATAGAGCTGCTTGGCTATCAGCGGGGTTGAAAGCAAGGATCCGTCGTCCAACCTTGCTTGCGCCATTGAGGAGGACAAGGGTCGCGTGTGTAATCAAGACCAATGCTGCTGCCCGTTCCCCGCTTCGGATTCGGGATTGCAGTTCTAGTCCGAACTTGCAATGCCCGTTAATGAATTCAATCTTGAAGCCACAGATTACGCTGTCTTTGCTTGAATTCTATCTGGCTATCGAAAAATGGGTGGTTGGAGTAAGACTTGGCTATTCGTGGCGCGATGGATCTAGCGTCTTGACCTTTTGTCTGGAGGTCACGGAGGTGACGGCCCTGCGGATGTCCGTTGCTACCCTTTGCAAGCCACACTTCTGATGTTTAATATGTGCGACGAATCCTTCGAGAAGAAGAATATGTATGTCATACTCGGTGTGTCATACTCGGCGTATTACAACACCGAATCTCAAGTGCTGTATTCCCGAGACCGTCCACACACATCCAGCGCTAACCCGGCTTGCGAATGGTGGTACAGGTAGTACAGAAGCCGACCAGATAGGCAGGAGGAGCGAGAGTCCCACGAATTAGACGAGCTAATGCAAGAATGAGATGAGATGAACTAGAACTATATCGAGGCATCTTGTCTCTGAGATGAGTTTGTTATCTGCGACACGAGTCAAAGATCGCGTTGGGACGCGGCGTCTAAAAAATAACCTTAAAACTCTAATTTTGCGCGATTTTGGCCTCACTCCCCAGCCACCGATGATTCCGTCTCCTGATTTTAGCACAAGATCCACAATAGTTACGCAACTCTTTCTACGTTATTGAAACCTGGCAGAGCCTTCTTAAAGTATCGCGCGCAGCATCGACCCCGGCATCTGCCCCATCGATCTTCACAGACTGTGAGACCTGTCTGTAGCACAAGACTTAGATAGGTCGAGGCTCCTTAATAGAACTAGGATAAACAAAGCAGATTTAAATAAACTACAGCGGTTCTCCTTTCTATTATTTATCGTTGACACTGCAGCCGCGCTTTAGGGATAACTGTATATAGCTAAAAAGAATCCAGTTAAATGCTAGGAATGCAATCGTGTTTATTATCACGATTCCCTTCGCCACTCCTTATATATCATCATACCGTATTAACTCAATGAGTTAGGTAGAGCCTATAGGTTATTATACCCCTATCCTAATGCTAGATTAGTTAGTCAGAGGCTATAAGACCCTTAGCTATAGGCAAGAACGACCAGACTCATAGACTCTACCTAACTTGCTAAGCTGATACGGTAGAGTACTCCACGGTAGGCCCGGCGGGTTTATTAGAGGGCCACCTTCACTTGTCGCGCTATCTATGACGGTCCAAAGAGCCTGGTTTTCTAAAAGAAAGGGGAAGTGGAGAGCTACTGTTAATAGCAATGAAGAGCCGTATTGTGGGTGAAAGCTCTCCCAATCAGCCGCCTGCCTTTTGCCTAACTAACCACCGGAACGTACGAATCAAAGCGGGCTTTTGTAATTCATTAATTAATCAGTAACTTCTCTTGCTAAACTACAACCCTTTGGGGTAATTAGAGCGTAGCCTACAGCAATACAAAAGGGTTGTATAACTCGAGATGCTGATGCTGTATGAAAACTATGTTCTTTAGGGTTGTTGCTAGTCTCTTTGTCTCTGGCAAGAATAATTAAACATACCTGGTAACTATGTTGAGTACTTATTCAGTTCAGTCCTTACTTGGGTATTTTCGGCTCTGCTGGAATTGAGTTTGGGGACCATGCGACGTGGCGCGAAGACATCAGTGGTGGTCCAAAAATACACGGGAATAGCTGGCACTAGATCACACTCATTTTGGTGGTGGTGACTCCCGTGTTTTTCTTTACCCCACGAGGTACCTAAAACGCGTACTCCAACATCTAAAACCCGAGATCCCCTCCTTTCGTCATCAAGCGGCCAACCTTCTCTTAGCATTCATCTTTTCTCGTTCCCGGTGAACGACAAGCAATCAACTGCCAATCCCAACTTCGATCAGTTTGCCTTTTCACCTGCACTCTAAAACTAAGAGGCCGAGAGTTCCTTTTCGCGTTCTTACAATCACAATTCAGGAACATCGACACACTTGACCCACCAACTTTGACGCGTGTCTTTGAAATGACGGGGACAAGAAACTCTAAGCGTTCCGGACGCCATGGCCGCAAGGCTGAGCGCGAGCGTGGGGAGGGTGCAGCGGCTGCTCAACGTGCACCAGAGACAGCAGAAGAACGTCGGCTCAGGGAGGAACGTGAGGAGAAGGAACGCCAAGAGAGAGAACACAAGGGAAGGGAGCAGCAAGTGAGGGAGGGCGCATGGCCACTGGAAGACAACAAGGAAACCCAGCGAGACTTCGAGAAAGGAAAAGAAGAGGAAATCAAGGCCGTTATCAAGACGCTACAAACGGCAGCCATGAAGAAAACTGTCATCCCCTTGGACCCCGTGACCGGCAACAAGTACTATCTTTACTCGGTCGACCATGTCAATCACTGCTACGATGATCCCTACCACATGAAATGGATCAGATTCTTCGACAAACTGGACCGCGAAGACCAGCCTGTTCGAGACAAAGTCACCGGCAAGATCATGACATGTGCCCATGTCTCATTCGACTCTGCCAACTACTGCGATATCGATGCGTTCCTCGCCCCTGAAGAAGGCAGCCGGAGGCTTCACACACTGCGTGGTGGCGGTAATTACAAGTTCTCGGACCTCGTTACCCAGTTTCTTGGAAATGACCACCTGACCATCAGAATAAAAAGCAAGGTGGCTTTCGGGAAGAAAGAACCACCTGCAGATACACCGGTGTACTTTGAGTACGTGGGTTTCCGGGTTGATGGGGAAACGGCGGCGCGACAGTTGCAAGACGATATCTGGCACAAGAATCAGGTGAACCCGAAAGAGATTCTGCGGGAGCGGTCGGCATCACCTCGAGATAGCTGGTTTGAGAGAAATCACCCAATGGGGTCATGGAACGAACATAAATGGTACAGGTTCTACTGACCACAAAAACGATATCACCGCGTCTGAAAACGATTCCCACGCCAGGGGTAACTATGTCAGCTAGCAATAAGGAACAACAATCCTCTAGCGATCTCATCAGTCCCTACCGTTCAAATTCTAGCTGTCTTGTTCGATTATCTGAGGGAATATGTAGACTTAAGGAGCTACTAGTTGATATTCAACATATCTTTTCGTATGTCGAATCCACATATCTACCTACTTCAGGCTTAACACCAGTTCCAAAAAGGCATATCGAGGATGTGTCGCCAAGATGCCTTCATGCTACGGCATGACAAGGCAGCAAGCAACTTGTACTCCATAGCAATAACGAGACAATGGTGACGTAAACATTGTGGACAGGTCGCAGCTACTACTCGAGCCATCGCAAACAGCGTGGGAGACCCCAGCTGTAATCATTAACACAAGTCTCCGTTAAATCAGGGATACTGCTATTGGCATCCAAAACCTCAGCTTCATTGGTTCACAAGCGGTTCGTTTCCGTGTCCTCCTTCACAACCAGCAGATTTCCTGAACCTCGCGCATTGTCTTTGCACACATGTCACTGAACTCTTTATCCTCCATCTCTCCTTTCGCTGTGTACTTATGTCTAAGAATTGTTTCAATCATGCGCCGCAGTCCTTCTCGGCCGTTCAGCGGTGTGATCTCCCACTTCTCCCCGTTCCGCACATTATAGAGTATAATGCGTGGCATCTTGCCAGACTCTGAGGCCAACAAGTAGGCATACACGCATGCCTGTACGACATGCAAATTGGAAAGCTGAGACACAAATTTAATCTCCCATATAATCCGGGCAGTTTTCCTGTCGTCGTCGCCGTCGTCGTTGCCGCCGCCGTCGTTGTTGTCGGAACTCGAAGAAACCCCGACAACATCGATCTGTCCCTGAATTTGAGTCGTCTGACCGTCCACGACAAACTCTTCTTCGACCCGAACTTCAAAGGTAAAATCTGTGGCTGAATGTGTCAACTCTTTGCTGCATCGTTTCCTAGCCTTGGCGAGCTCTGTAGGCTTAATCCAGTCGAATGCATGGTTTTTCATCTGGATGTTACGGGGTTGGTAACCCGAGACCTTGGCTTCATATTCACATGCACGCCGGCAAAGCCAAGGCGCGTGCTGTGGTGATTCAACTGGTGGCATTGCGTTGATAACTGCATCGTTGTCAATGCCGAGCGTTTTTAACGTCCCAGCAACCTCAAGCTCGCAAGATGCTGCAACGACAAGGCCATTAAGATCGCCGACGGCCTCGTAAAATCTCTTTCCTGGTCCAGACTCCACGACAGTTTCCATGTCGATGTCTGGCAAAGACAATGAGTGGCGTCGAACAGCCAGATGGTCATTCACGATATCGTCAAGGACTTCATCCGGTATGTACCGGGCCGTGTCTTGGACTGCAGTTGAACGGGGCAGAGTGAGTCCAAACTCCAAGGGTCGCCCGGGTGCGTCGGGCGGTCGAATATCTGCCTGGTTCTCCGTCAGATTGACAATTTCGGACGTGTTGTATAAAGCTTCCATAGATACAAAAGGCATGAGATTCTTAGATTCGTCATGGATCAACATGAGTTGCTTCGCGGCACGCGTCCCAGCCACAAAGATTTCATTAGGGCAACGATCATCGGGTAGATCGCGGCCTATGTACTTGAAGAATGAAGAGTCGATGCCAAAGAGAATGATCAAGTCCCGTTCGCTGCCTTTGAACTGATGAATGGTAGAGACACGCAACTTGTCTCTGGTTACTTTGTGATCCGGTGCAGCTTCGTCGCTGCGAGGGACATCGATTCGTACACCTGTCTTAGACAAAGCATTCACCAAACGACTTAGTGGTCTGTTGTTGCGGATTCGTGGCGCTATTATTGCTGTGTTCTTTGCCCCGTAGATCTCAATCAAACGAACCAGCTCCGGGATCAACTGGCGGCTGTCGTAGGGGTTGCAGCGTACGACGATGGGTTTGGGGCCGGCTTTAGATCCAACGATGTATGGCTCTCCCCCAAGCAAAACATCGTTGATGAATCGAGTTTGAGGATGAGAAAGTCGGAAGCTTTGACTGAGCGACGTTCTTGCCCAAGGGTAAGGGGTGATGGGACTCAGCAGCTCAGGGGCGCGAGTGAGGTAGCGAGAGTCAGCGTCGTGGAAGCTATAGATGGATTGTCGTTCATCGCCGAGCACGACCAGCCTGGCAGCTTCGCCTTCTGCCACCCCCTGGTTGGCCAAGACGAAGCAAGAAGTGAGCCAAAAGATGAGCTCAGTACAGTCCTGAAATTCGTCTAGCACGATAATGTCAAACGGCGTGTGATCCCAGAGGGGCGGCTGTTTGGTAAGGAGAACTCTTCGCCTCTGTTCCCACAGTTCCATGTCGTCTTTCACAACGGTGTTGAAAAGCTTACCCGCCATCCCGTGAAAAGTAAAAACGCGACAGTTACCGTATTTATGAAGATGTTTGTGGGTCGACTGTTGAAGTTCTCTCGAGTAGGTGAACACGCCTACTTGCTTATCTGGGTTGGCTGCCACAATCGCTTCAGCCGTGGCTGTCTTTCCCGATCCCGGTCGCGCTGAAACCACTACATTTTGCTTGCGTGACAGCTCAACAATCTCCTGCTGCTGAGGAGAGGGCTCGAAGGAAGGTCCTTTCTTCCGCGATTGAAGAGAGGTCTGCGTGTGTATGCGGAGGCGAGAGGGGTGGCTCAAGGTACAAACCCGGTACTAGTGTTATTGCGGCGTGAGCATTACTTCTCATATGTTCGTGTTCGTTCGTTCGAAGAGTCCATTTCTTACCAGTGGTTTCACGACTCTTGGAAGTGGCCGTACCAGCAGGCCGAGATTAACCAACAACTGCATCTTGGGGACTTAGCTAGACTCCGTGTAGATGGATGTTGTCTTAGCGACGGTAGAAGTATAAAGAGGAAAGAGTCTGGAAAGGCGAGAAGGATTGTTTGATTTATACTTGGCTGTCTCATTATGCACCTAAGTCTGTTGGGCAGAATGTGTGATACAGCAGGTTAGTGAATTCACATTTTGAATCAGCCCAAAATTGACAAGCTTGCACCATATGGACCGGTCATTTGGATGATTCTGGATGCTCTGGTACCTTTATATTTCTTTCAGAGACTTGGAATCTAGAGAACAACTCCAAGGCAATCTCGGCAACGGTATCGTGTCCTTTGTTCAGTCCACTCCCAAGAGTCCATGTGTCTTGCCGTCTACAAACAGAACAAACGACGAAGCAAGCGACCTACGCAGATAACAGGTGACAAACATATTTATCTTGAAATACTCATCCTGTACGGAACCATTAGTGTGATAAAGTACGCATAGTTTGCTTCGGATGCCTAAAGATCGATCCAGTTCTTTGTTGCTGAACCAAGGTAGTGACTACGCAGCAAATCTTGGGTGAGATTTTTCGCTATTTTGGGGATCACTAGGTGAGGTGAAAAGGGTTGATTATTATTGACAGCCGATTTTGTGGCGGCGATCGATGAGGGTATCAGCAAGTTCACAGTTACGATTGAGAGGCATCGACCATGCAACACGTCACCTTTCGCTACCAAGCCAAATAGCCATCACATGCCGACCAAGTGAAGTTTTCGCACCTATCTTTAGACCCCGATAGAAAATGGTGGGCATTTATGACACTTAAGGCTGATGGGATAGTTTTTTTTTTTTTCTTGTCTCTCTCATACCCTTAGATATAAGAAAGTAACACATCAGCAAAAGAACACTTTAAAATACATAATGGCATTTTGAATCGGCCC
>JAADYS010000336.1:0-14527 GCA_012931995.1 Fusarium albosuccineum | reverse complement strand
TCATTAGCAACACTTCAACTTTAAACATAATACTCGGCAACATACTTTATCACGGCGCTCGGGATTCTCACGAACCCCAAGATCCCCGCTTATCCCGGAATCGATTCTTTCAAGGGTATCTCTTTTCATTCGGCTCGATGGCCCAAGGGACTCGATGTCACGGGAAAACGCGTCGCCGTAATTGGCACAGGGCCCTCAGGAAGTCAGATCACGGCAACTATTCATCCACTCGTCAAGGACATCACCGTGTTCCAGCAGCGTGCCCAGTACATTGTGCCCGTCAACGACCGCCCCGTCAGTGATGAGGAAAAGAAAGAGATTTACAAGAATTACGACGGTATCTGGAACACCGTTTTCACGTCGCTCTTCGCAATGGGTTTCGTCGAGAGCAGCAAGTCGGCTCTTGAAGCTACCGAGGAAGAGCGAAAGGAGGTTTACGAGCGCGTTTGGAACACTGGAGGTGGCTTTCGGTTCTTTTTCGAGACATTCAATGATCTCGGTACAAACCTCGAGGCAAACGAGACAGCTGCAGCATTTGTGCGGGCCAAGATTGCTGAAATTGTCAAGGATCCCAAAACGGCAAGCTTGCTTCAACCGCAAGGACCGTATGGAGGTCGCCCGCTGTGCACTCAGGGTTATTATGAGGCCTTCAACGAACCCAATGTCTCTTTAGTGGATATTGCCACAAACCCGATCGCCAAAATCACACCACAGGGCCTTGAACTCAAGGATGGGCAAGCTTACGAGTTCGACATCATTGTTTACGCGACCGGGTTCGACGGAGTCGACGGCGCCTATCACAATATCGACATCACTGGACGCAACGGTGCCAAATTGACAGACGCCTGGAAAGCCGGCGCAAACGCTTTGTATGGCGTTAGCGTTGCCGAGTTCCCTAACTTTTTTACTATCACAGGCCCTGGCGGTCCTTTTGCCAATATGCTGCCGTCGATCGAGCTGCAAGGAGACTTCATCTCTAAGCTAATCGAAGAGACGAGGAAGAGGGGGGATGAAACCGTGGAGGCGAACGCTAACGCCCAAGCCAAGTGGGCGGAGACAGTGCAGGCTATCTCTAAGCAAACCGTCTTTGACAAGGTAAAGTCGTGGATTCAGAATGACAATGTTGAAGGGAAGAAGAAGTACAGTGCCTTCTTCTTGGCTGGACTGCGGAACTATCAATCCAAGTTGGCAGAAGAGGCTAGTGCAGAGTATCCCTCGTTTGTCTTTGCGCATTGAGTTTAGGAAATTGGTGTTGTAATTTTGTACTTGAGGCCGCCGTATATGTTGACGCTCAGACTGAAAGCACAAGCGGGAATAGCGGAGATTTGAATCTATACCATGCAATTGTGTTCGAATTCCATTTCTCGAAGTAAGCCATCGAATCACCTGCGGCAGACTGTTTAACGACAATTACTTGTTGAGGTTGGCTGTAGGTTGTAGGGCATCCGTTAGTGCTAGATATCTCGTATGTTGTCCGGGCGTTGACCGCGACAAGAATAGTCGTACGTTTGATTTTGATCTCGATCGTCTCCTCCGCATATACTGCAGTGTAGAAGCCCCCCATATTTCCGAATATGGCTATAACGGAAAGTTGTAGCTCCGGGATGATCAAATCACAACGGTCTTGACCTTGGAATCAAACTCGCACATCAAATAGCAGCTGGGAGTGATACAACAGGTGGTGAAATACATCTCCATTTGAGGCATTAGCATGGTCTAACAATTAAAGAGGGAAAAGGGAAAATCCATGTTGCAAGGCGGCAAGCCAACCAGTAAGGCTGTACGCGAGCAACTTGTTACAACCTGACAATAGGTAAACAAAATGTTGGATCATAAATCCTGGCGAATAGACGCGAGCCAGAAAAACATGTTACAGACAAAAAGTAGGTAAGTCGAGATGCACAGCCAATCATCGCTGGGGAGCCGGTTTGGCTCGGATAAATGAAGGCGACCCCAATGTGAACATGGGATTCTCATATTTGATTCCCTCTCACGAGATCGGACGTGATGCGTGGTCCGGTTCCACAGCAAGTGTCACATCATTTAGAAAAACAAACATTCCACGAGGGAAATATTGCGATGTGCCAAGACTTGTTCATGCTGGGATTTACGCCCTCAGCGAGGTTCTCATCCCTCCGCACTGAAGGAGGGAAAAGCCCATCTCGGCAACACTATTTTGGTGGAGAGAGATCCGTGCAGATTCGGTCTGGGGCCTATGCTGCATTGCAATTTTCGTTTTATTTTCATTTATGCTTCTTTTTCTAGCCTTTTCTCTTCAAATCACCTGAGCCCCCCTTTACTCCATACGGACCCCAACCCCCGCAGACTGCAGCCAAAGATCCCGGGGGAAACCGGGGGACTAGCTGTGGACTACGTATGAGCCCAAATCCCGGACCCATGCACCTCATTAGCTAACAGAATGCTCATTCCCACCCCAGAAACGGTAACAGCGATCCAACAGCTTCTTTGTTGTGGCTGCTGACGTCTTTGTCTGCAGCAAAAAAGCTAATATAGAAGCGATCCAACAGCAGCGGAGCTACGGGATGACAAGCATTTTACACGCTACTCCATACCGTCAGACCTACCTGCGTAATGTACCTGTGTGTCTGCAGCAAACTTAACTCCACGCCGGCCTTCTGCGTGACGTGTGGGCAGACGAACAGCCCTTTTCACTTCCGGGGCTGGGTCTGGGGTGTCTTCATATTTCCCCTACACCGATGGGCTAATTATTACCTAACAGTTGAACGGCTATGTGGAGAGAAAATGCCGCTGTGCAACAGATGGGTGATAAGTTATAAGAGGAGGAAGTGTGCCAAGTCTAGTAATACGCCGCAGAACCTCTTCAGTTATTGTTTTATACGTTTTCCAGAGCTTTCCCAACGAAAAGAACGCAGTCATGGCTACTAAGAGTATCGAGGAACTTCACACACCCGTCTCGACTAGCTCGAGCCCTGGGCAGCACCTGGGAAACCCTGTAAGAGCCTGCCATACCTCTCGCGACAGACCACTTGCTTACATGGAAATTTGTGACAGTCACCTCTGGCTATGGGAACGTTTGCGACTACCCTGCTGACCCTGTCCCTAGCCATGATGGGCTTTCGTGGGGTTGAGACACAGACCGTTTTTATTGCCAACCTGTGTTTTGCTGCTGGTCTGGGAATGTTGATCTCCGCCCAGTGGGAGATGGCCAGAGGCAACACATTTGGTTACTCGTGCCTGAGTGCCTATGGTGTGTCACCGAACTCTTGACCCTCGAAAAACCCGCTACTAACAATATTTTAGCTTTCTTCTACGGTGGCTACGGTGTTATCCTGTGCCCGTCTCTTGGCGTCATTGAGTCGTATGGTGGGCCAACCGCAGAGTACCACAATGCTATGGGATTCTATGTTCTGAGTAAGGCCAGCTCGTCAAAAATGATCAGAACCATGAACTAATGCAAGGTGTCAGTTTGGGCGGTCCTTACTTTATTCTTCATGCTAGGATCTGCGCCGATGTAAGTCCTGGAACACCTATCCTCCGTATTATAAACACTGACTTCTACAGTAACCTAGTTTCCTTTGGCATCTTCACCACAATCTTTCTCTGTTTCACTCTCGATGCTGCATCCAACTTTGCCGAAGCAGATGGTAAGGCCAGTACGGCTAAGGGACTAATGCAAGCCGCTGGTGCATTCGGCTTCATCTCTGGCCTGCTGGGCTTCTACAGTTGCGCTGCAGGAATGTGTGCCGATGCTCTTCCATTTGCCCTTCCTGTTGGAGACACCTCACGGTTCTTCAAGAAGCATCACCACTGAAGCCTTTGGGCTAGTCGTGGCGCCTTGTGGTCAAAAAGGATCACCAAGCTCGTATAGTGTTGAGGTTTCTGTCGATTTAAGCAGACTTTGCAATTACTATAACAGCGCATGGAGTATCTGGGCACTGGGGAGCCATGTACTCTGAAACCTAAGCTATATGGTGAAAGTAACGCAGACGAATATAGGAGAACGACAAGAATTTGGTAGCTAGAACTGTATCCGAAGAATTTATGATACATGCGTATAAGTTACGCCTCCTATTACGTCGGAGCGCAAATGTTTGGCTGGCCAGTATCATTCGCTGTAAACGGCTTCGGGAATGAGAATCCCTAAAATGCGCCTGATATGCAAGCCTCCTCGGCTCAAGCATACCGGGACGTCTGTAAACATGATCGCATCGCCATTGGGTCTGTTGAGATGCTGTTGTTGTGTAAAAACTGTGTTCTTTGTTGTGGCTGCTGACGTCTCTGTCTGCGGCAAGAAAAGCTAAATCAGAAGTATGATCGCATCGTGACACATGAATATCCCTCTTGGTCCACATTATTGCATATTACTTGTGTCACGAGACAAGTGCGCGCAGTTCTTTACAAGTCTCAACCGACATTAGCTCGCACAACGTGGAGTCGTTAGTTCAACAAAGGCCGCAACACACTCCAGTCTGCTTGCCGGTCCCACAGCGGATGCATGTAATCTGGCACGCGGTGTGCAAAAAGAACGGGACTCCAAACGCCTCTGACAGAAATATTCGTACACTCCAGCTGCGTATCGATCTATGGTGGTGTCCCACTATTTCCTTCAGCCTCAGCACTTTTCCCCATACAGAGTCCCGTTTTTTTTGCACACCGCGTGTCTGGGGTTACCAATAAGACTTGCAGAAATAAGTGCCGACGGTAGACCTCATTCCGAGGGGATCTAACCAGTTAGGGTCCATCTGGAGAAGTATTACGTACCGTAGTCACTATAATACAAACCCCTAAAAGTTTATCTAGCGAGTACCTCTTATAACTAAGGCCCGCCAACTTCGCAATAATATAGCGATTTTAGCAATAAAGCCACTAAAATACTTAAAAAAAAAATCTAAAAAGATCTTAAATATTATTTATAGTATATAAAGGCTATTATTTTATGTTTTTCTTCTTTAAATGCTGAGAATTATTGATATTTTATAGGGGACCCTGGCACTAATATTCACGCTAGATAAACTTTCAGGGGTTGTATTGTATTACCTAACGCGAGGTTATGGTGCGTTTGTCGAGCAGCTAGAATTGCAAGAAGCGGCTAGCAAAGGCAAAAAATTCTGCAAGGCGTTACAAATCTGTTGAGATAAAAAAATAACGAAGAAGAAAAAAAAACGGTCAAGCCTCTGCGTTAATGTTGAAATTGTTAAACTTCGTCGGTTGGAGCTCCCTCACGACTTCGTCCACCAGCCGGGTCCGGCCGGAGCCGAGCGGCTGTAACTTTTACCCCGTCTGGGCGTCCGGGCCGCAGAAGGATTTGGTGTCCATGTCCGTTTTCATTAATCCTGCCTTTGCATTTGACTCGTTTTATCTGTTTCATGACTGCATGCCTCGGCTATCAAATGCTGCGCTCTATTCCCAATTTTTGCACACTTGGTTATCGTGTCAAAACATATGTAACTGATGGGGTGCTACCTTGAAACCTGTCAATAAGGTCGGACGACGGGCCAAAGTATGTCCAGGCCATAGGCAGGGTTCTTAGTCTTTCTGCTAATAATATGTTCTTTGTTATTGTGGAAGTTGGCCCTTGATGGGATGGCTTAGCTGATAGATACTTCCAATTATCCTTGAGCCTGTGGAATTTTTATTCTGGTTGTCTTGTGTAAGAGATAAAGGAGCTAGCTACAACAGTAGCTAAGAAAACATTTTGACACGTAATCCGCATTCCATCGTGTGTAATATAATTAGGTAGTTTTGGCTAGAATATTTGCTTCTGCTTGGTATCCAGCTTCTACAACAACAAAGAACACAGTTTCTTAATACATCATAGCATCATAACCAATGCCAACACAGTTGCCTAGTTTTTGACTTTTCAGTCACGACTAGCTGCACAATAAGAGGCTATTTGGCCTCTCAGTGAGAATAAAAACTGCTCTGTTTGGCTAGACATCTTCAAGTTTGTTATAGTTTTGTTTTATAAGAGACGTTATGATACAGGAAAACAGATACTAGTCCCGTAAGGAATCAAACATAGCCTAGAAACTACCAACTCTAGATCTTGAAACAATTTGTTATTAAATACCTAGACATAAAAGCAAAATACACGGAGAACCCTTAGCAAGTAAATTTTGAACCGGAGCTGAAATCCCGAATCGGGAATTCGGATGTACGGGTTTACGGAGTTTGCGGTTTTGCGGACTTATAAGCTCACGGGTTTATAGATGTAGGCTTACAGATCCACGGGTTTATTGATCTCGTGGCTACCAACTCCGTAGAGTACAATGTATAAAGAATCAATTGACTCTATTTTCTTACTTTGTCTATGTTGTGTGAATAACCTCCTTTGTACTGCTTCTTCCAGTAGAAGTTGACATAGCAATCTGCATATATACTACACATCCCAACTAGTCAATTGGAAATGTTTGCAATTATCGGAGCAGCCGGCAAGGTCGGCTATGCAACATCATCGGCATTACGCGAGGCGGGTGCGTCGGTTCGAGCAATTCTCCGCGATGCGTCTAAAGCCGCGCAACTACGCGAGATCGGGTGTGAGATCGCTTTCGCCGACATTCAGGACTCCGAGGCTCTTGCCAAGGCCATTGGGGATGCGGACACCGTTCAAATTATCCTTCCGCCATCTCCACAGTCGAAAGATACAGCTGCAGAAATGCGCGCGATGATCGAAAACCTCGCTGTCGCAATTGAGATGGCCCATCCGAAGCGCATGTTGGCAATTTCTGACTACGGTGCTCACATCACTGACGACATTGGGATGCCCACCATGTGCCGTACCTTTGAGGAGCGACTTGACCAACTGAACTGCCGGAAGCTATTTCTGAGATCAGCCGAGCATATGCAAGGATGGGGACGCGCCATTCCAGCAGCAGTTGAGTCTGGCACTCTGCTAAGCTTTCACGACCCAGTTGATATGCTGTTCCCCACGATTTCAGCACCGGACCTGGGCTTAATCGCCGCTGACCTCTTGTTGAGATCTTTCGATGACAAGGATGTGGAGATTGTCCATGCTGAGGGACCGCGCCGTTATAGCGCCAAAGATGTGGCGGAGGCATTGGGACAGCTGTTGGGCCGGACATTCGAGGCAAAGGCCGTGCCTCGTTCACAGTGGAAGGGAAGTTTTGAGCGAGTCATGAGTGTGAGCCTCGCCGAACTCTTGATCAAAGCGAATGAAGCCCAAAACAAGGGTGGCTTGGTCGATGTCGAGCCAGATTCTGGTAATGTTCGCTACGGCTCCACAGAGCTGATTGACGCACTGCGACCACTTCTTCCACCACTGTAAAGATGACTCCACGCCATTGAAATGTTTATTTAATGCATTACGATAGATAAGAGTTTGAGTTATTGTTCTACTATGATGTGTACAAGAACCAGGCGTTATTTCCCATCATTGTGAGCAACATCACGTGACTTAAAGACCGAAAGTCCTGATTATTAAATCACTAAGAACTACGTGAGAAGTATTACCCGTTGATCCACCCTAGCGGGGGCCTAACTAAGAGGGGCTTCGCTTTTCCCTCTTAGTTGGGGCCAAAATTCATAGACAGCCCTAAAAATCGGATACTAGTAGATTTCTTAGTAAACTATATACTAAAATATTAGGTCATTTCTTTCCTTAATATATATGTAAATACTAATAAAGTAATTAAGAAAAGGACTTAATTTCTAGTAATAAGAGACCTTTTTCTATAAGAATAGCTTTATAGTATAAATATTAACTTCTTACTATGCTATCTCTAAATTATAGAGAATTTTAGTAGGAAAACTAAGGTATCTATAAATTTTAGGGCTATCTACGAATTTTAGCCCTAACTAAGAGGGAAAAGCAAAGCCCCTCTTAGTTAGGCCCTATAGGGCCGACCAACGGGTACCTAGACAACCCATTATAATTATAAGACAAATCATCAATAGCCTCCTCTCTTATTTAATTCACCAAACAAGCCCAGTGAACTTCTTAAGAAAGTCTGTTTTAGACCCCATGCCATCCATCTTCAAGAGTCAAGACACTAGTGTATCTATAAGACGAACCAAGCTATCTATAAATTATCCAACATCTTAAGGGCATACAAGGAGACAAGACTCTATTATTTAACATAAAGCATAATTGTAATCTATTGCAATTCATAGAGTTATCGAGTTGCTCGCATGCTTTACGAAACAACTTCCAAAATGGCAATACTGTTTTAGAAAACCACACTGGTGATCTCGGTCTCAAACCCGAGACCCGAAACCCGATCCATGTGCATCTTTTAACTCCAATGGCTCAATGGAGACAACCCGAAAAGCGATAGATGCTCGGCCTCGCATCATAGCTACTCGGGGCTGGAAGAGGCATCTTGACAGTGGCAAATGGCTGCCAATTACCAGCCCCCGTTGTGGATATCAATGGCCGACAACACTACAGCCTGCGAATAGCATCTTTTTGCCGCCACCACAAGGCGTACAGATGCATGACAGTTGACTGCCACAGCGATGTCGGATCTGACGACTGAAAACGGATCCCGATCCATAGTCTGCAGTCTGCTCCTCTCCTCGCTAGAGTGACTATTTAATAGAAGCATCTCATCCCCAATAGTAGTACCCCGCAGCCTCTTAACACCCACTCGACATTAATCCATCATGTCTTCAGACTTGACTCGACGTATTCAGACCAAGCTCGATGCAGCTACAGCTCGATATGTAGCGCGTAACCCCCGTTCCAAGACCCTCCATGAAGAAGCTGTCAAGGCAATGCCAGGAGGGAACACTCGAAACGTCCTTCATGCCAGCCCATTCCCCGTGGTAATGAAGTCCGGCAAGGGATACCAGGTCACCTCCGAAGATGGGCACGCGTAGGTCTCGCAGGGAATTGGAGTAGAAGGACACACTTAACACTATCCCCAGATATACCGACCTCACGGCAGAGTTTACAGCAGCTCTCTATGGTCATTCCAACCCCGTCATTCTCTCAGCCATCCGAGATGTCCTGAACAACACAGGCCTGAACGTCGGTGCAACCACAGCTCAGGAGCAGGTTTTTGCTCACGAGCTATGTAAACGCTTCGACCTGGAGCACGTGCGCTTCGCAAACTCGGGAACCGAGGCCAACATCCACGCTCTCGCAGCAGCTCGTGCGTTTACCAAGAAGCGCAAGATCGTCACTTTCAGCGGAGGTTACCATGGCGCCGTGATAGGCTTCAAGGGGGGCAAGCCAGAAGCCAACAACGTGGATCCAGACGACTGGGTTGTAGCGAGATACAACGACCTTGAGAGCGCTCGCCGAGCTATCGCGAGAGAGGGCGTTGCTGCTGTGCTGATAGAAGGCATGCAGGGTTCTGGAGGCGGTCTCACCGCAAAGCCCGAGTTCCTCCAGGGAGTTCAGGAAGCGGCCTCAAAGGCAAGTTGCACCTCTTATTCGATATGGTATTGTTACCGACTAACAAGACACAGGCCGGTGTGCTGTTCATTATTGACGAGGTCATGACCTCGCGTATGTCTGGGGGAGGCATCTCCGAGCTGAGGGGCCTCAAGCCTGATCTCAAGACATTTGGCAAATGGCTCGGCGGAGGGCTTGCATTCGGTGCTTTTGGCGGTAGAGCGGACATCATGGCGGCCTTTGACCCTCGCTTGCCCGGTGCTCTCTCTCATTCTGGTACGTTCAACAACAACACCCTGGTGACGCATGCGGGATACGCGGGCCTGTCCAAGATATACACCCCAGAGGTCGCTTCCCAGTTCACAAAGCTGGGGGATGAGCTTAGAGAAAGGCTCAACGAGGTGACCAAGGGTACCAGGGTGGTTTTCACCGGCCTGGGATCCATCATGGGAGTGCACTTCCCCAAGGATGGGACTCGTGTGATTGAGCGAGGGGGTGAGGTGGAGGAGATTGACGCTTTGAGGGACCTTTTCTGGCTTGAGATGCTGGAGGAAGGATTCTGGGTCGTGCGAAGAGGATTCATCGCCTTGGTACTAGAGACTCCAACCGCCGAGTTTGATAGGTTCGTCCGCTGTGTGGAAGCGTGGGTTGCCAAGCACACGGATATTGTGACGGTTACGTCCAAGGATTGGGTTTCCAAGTTGTAGAAGATAAATTGACAAAAATCTCACTTGTATTAAATTCAGACGTGAGACCATCATCACTATACAAGATGAATATTGCACGTATTTAATAGGATGTAAGCTTACAGACCCAGTGTCATATATACATAGGTAGGTTGCAAGAGAGAGTCAAGAGCTCTGATTGGTCAGCCACCTCAGCCAAGTTCTCCACAATTATTTCTCACCGCGGTGAGGCTCCCCAGGTTTAATGTTTCCAATCTGGGCTTTTCGCGACATTCATCCTCCTCTCTCCATGCTCTACCTCGCAACACAGCAACCCGCACGCCTCAACCACGACTCTCTCCCAGCACTCAATCGCAAGCACATTCACTCCTCGAGCGCGATCATTTAAAACATGGACTTTCAGAACCGCGCGGGCTCCAAGTTCGGCGGCGGCGGTGTCGCCTCCCAGTCCGCCACCAACGCCGACCGTCGCGAGCGTCTCCGAAAGCTCGCCCTCGAGACCATCGACCTCGACAAGGACCCCTACTTCTTCAAGAACCACGTCGGCTCCTTCGAGTGTCGACTATGTCTTACAGTCCACCAGAATGATGGCTCATACCTAGCCCACACCCAGGGCAAGAAGCATCAGACCAACCTCGCCCGCCGTGCCGCGCGCGAGCAAAAGGAGGGCCGCCAGGGCGCCGTCGATCCGGCCACCGGTCTCCCCGTCGGTGTCACGGGCGCCGGCTTCGCGCAGCGACGCAATGTCGTCAAGATCGGTCGCCCCGGATACAAGATCACCAAGATTCGCGACCCGGTGACGCGCCAACAGGGCCTACTTTTCCAGCTCCAGTATCCAGATGCGACTCCCGAGACGACGCCCAAGTGGCAGGTCATGAACGCTTTTACGCAGCGCGTCGAGGAGCCCGACAAGAACTTCCAGTACCTGCTCGTCGCTGCAGAGCCTTACGAGACGGTTGGTTTCAAGATCCCTGCGCGCGAGCTCGACAAGCGCGAGGACCGGCAATTCTGCTTCTGGGATCCAGATGCAAAGGAATACTGGATCCAGGTCATGTTTATGACGGAACGTGAGGAGCGCTTCAACGCAGCACCCGGATTGACGGCACGGAGGTGAAGACGGTGCACGACATTTTGTTTCAACCAGGAGCAAAGAAAAGGGTTACACAGGGACAGGCAGGATATGGCGTTTACGGAATTTGGCGCATGATGACCCAGAGTTTGGTCGTCTCCTCTTTTCAAGGCACTACTTGCATAATGGTCCCATGTCGAACGGCAACTAGCGGACCCAAGGTGTTTGAGCTGAGCCAAAGTTCACCATGCATGATATGCAGAGTAAGGGACTATCTTGCTTCAGCAAAGGGTTTTCGCTGACCAAAGCCTGCATTAGGATGGTCTATAGAATGTCAACTACCTTAATGTTATCTACCAAGACTCATAGCATGAATTTACGCTACAGTGTGCATGAATCACAGGATGATACGCTTTTCGCTCTCTGCTTCTTGTTTGTTCGTTTTGTCTTTGACTTCTGCGGCAAGGTCTGAAATCCCCGTATTTTGTTACATGCCCAGCATAATGAAAATGGTAGACAACAAAGATCCTGCCCAAGCTTGAATGCCCTCCACCTAGACGAACCCTACAATTACAGTCTTCTGAAAAGGTATCTTGAAAACGCACAGTGCGTAATGACTAGGAACACAAGTCTTGAGGGCATCCAAGAATCGGATCGGCCATCGTGCCATGAATGACTGTTGAAGGGTGACATCTCTGCACTTCCAGGCCCCTGCCCCCGTCTCCAGCTCGAGCAGAGCAAAGCCCGTTCACAGAACTGGGCCTCTCGTTGATAGATTCATGCCGGAGAGCAAATGTCACTTGATCCCAATTACCGGAAGTTGTTATCAAACCGCTTGAAGGTGTAGCCGATAAAGGGCAAGCTCATCTCTGGAGATTCCTCCACCTGTCGGCCCTGCTGGATGGCCTGGGCCTTGAGGACCGTCGCATTGTCGGTCTGGTCGATTTCATCCGTAGGGAAGTAGGTGGTATCAATGTTGGAGGTCAGACGAGGCTCGAAAGGTGCGCGAATGCGGCGCAGGCTGTCAAACTCGACTCCGCGGAAGAATGCATGGCTCTTAATCTCGTGAGCACCGCTACGGCCAAGACGGTTCTCCGTGTTACAAACCATGCTGGTTCATGTCAGCAAAACCATCAATCATCTTATGCTACGGATCTCTTACCTTCGGATCAGGTGCTCCGCATCAGTGCCCAGAGTGATGTCGTCGGGGAAATACAGGGTCTGTCTCCAGTTGACAATCTTTCGGTACGTGTCATGGCTATCTTCAGCGCAGAATGGAGGCCAGCCGACCAGACACTCGAACATGATGGTTCCCAGCGACCACCAATCGCAGTCAAAGGTATAACCATGTCCAGTAAAGATCTCAGGGGCAATGTAGTCGGGGGTTCCAACGGTCGAGTACGCCATCAATCTTCGTGATCGTCGCCAGTCGTTAATCTGAGATCGGTTGCTGACCGTGAGGTTAATCTGGTCAATGGCGACCGAGTTGCGATCGCGTGGCCGGTTAGACCGACCCTGCAGCAGCTGCTGGTAGTAATTGTTGTCATGAAGCCTGTGGAAACCTGTCGACAAACCAAAGTCGGTCAACTTGACGTGACCGCCTCGGTCAAGAAGAATGTTGTCAGGCTTGATATCACTGTTTCACAGTCAGATCGGTTTCAGGGCAAGAGGGGGGTGGCGCATACCGGTGGATGAAGCCTAACTTGTGTACAGCTTCAATGGCGAGGACGATCTCGGCAATGTAGAATCGTGTAATGTCCTCAGAAAAGATCTCGTACTTGATGAGCATGGTCATCAAATCTCCACCAGGCAAAAACTCCATCAGCATGTAGAGGAAGTATGAATCCTGGAAGGTGGTGTAGAGCTTGACGACCCAAGGGCTGTCCGACTCGGCGAGAATGTCACGCTCTGATCGAACGTGTGCGAGTTGGTCCTTCTTGAACATTTCCGTCTTGATCAAGGACTTCATGGCATAGACCTTGCCATCTCCCTTCTTCTGTACCAGCTTGACTTCTCCAAAGGCACCCTTTCCAATAATCTTGACCGTGGTGTAGTTCTCGGGCTTGTCCTTGGTACGCAGGAAACGCAGATACTGGCCTTCTTTCCTTCCGGCAGTAGACCAGAGCTGCTCGCGCCTAGCAGAGCCCTGGGAGGGGTCCTGCAGCTTCTGCTCCAGCTCACTTTGTCTGTTGGTAGGCGGGATATTATTAGCTCCTTGACAGGCCTGGGGAGAAGTTGGAGATCACAGATGATTGCATACCTTTGGTTGCGCTCGCGCGCACGCTTGACACTGTCCTTGAAAAAGTCGGCAGCAAGCTGGGAGCACTTCTTCTGATTACTGTTGGCATTGGTGCCATATCGGTCGGGGTTCCTCTCGGGGGCTCGTTGGAACTCCTCAACGGGAGCGGCTGGCTGGTTGGGCATCGGAGGGGCGTTCATGTAGCCGCCGTAGCCAGCCTGCTGCCCCGAAGCACCAGCGGTCCTGGGACGCTGACCTGGCGAGGGCCCCCGAGCGTAAGCCTGCGCTCGGGCAGCGCCTCCAAGATTCTGGTGGGAGAACTGGTGGGCGAGGCCGGTGTTGGGATCATTGGTGCCCGGGGTATTGGATCGCGGCTGGTAGCCCGCGCCTTGGGCATAGTCGTTCATCTGCTGTCCGCCATATTGGGGATATTGGCCCTGAACAAAGTAGCCCTGAGGCGCATAACCAGCACCACCGTACTGCTGCTGCTGCTGCTGCTGTTGCTGAGGCTGCATCCCAGGCTGCTGTCCCGAGGAGGGAGGAAAGACGGGCTGAGGGAAAGTCGAGGGCGTGGTGGGATAGGCGGCCCTGTCCGAGGCGGTCAACCGGTCGTTGCCGTTCCCAAAGTTGAGGAACAGGCGGTTATTATTATTATCCATCCTGTCAGGCAGTGGCTTCTCGATCGCCCCGTATCGTCGTGTGCGGTATCGAGCAGTCGGTGACGGACGAGGATGGAGGAGGAAAACGGAATATGGGCGAGGACGAGGTGGGAGATGGCCAACAAGTTTCAGGGGAGGACAAAGTCCAGGGGGCTGCTTGTGGAGGGGAGCGAGGGGCGCGGGACTGGACTAGCAGAACCGCCGAATGGAGGTTCGCTTTGGCGGAGGGAGAGTGACCCAGCCCAGTGCGCAAGCGGCGGTGATGACGAGCGGATGCAATGACGAGATGATTAGATTAGAAGAAAGGAAAAAGAGACAACAAGAGGAGAAGAGAAGAGAAGAGAAGAGAGAAAGAACTCGCAGCTGCACTTCGAAACTCGGCGAGCGGCTGATGACAGATGCAAGTAGTCGGCGCCTCCTCCAGGTGCAGCTGGAGGTCGAAACACGCAGGGATTCGCCCGTGAACGTTTTGGTTCTGGCACACGACGGGAGTGTTTTGGGGGAGGGGAGGGACAGTTCCGAGGGGTCGAGGGC
>JAADYS010000335.1:0-18729 GCA_012931995.1 Fusarium albosuccineum | reverse complement strand
CCTTGGGCGGTTGGCGGGGCGGGGATGATGCGGGCGAGCAAGGGTGGAGAGCAGGGCAGACAAGAATGAACCTGGGGACGCGCGAGACAGGGGTCAAGACGTCGTTGTAGGTACGAGGTCGTCGACGGACCTGGCCCGGGGTCAAGGAAAGTGAACCAAGAGTGGCGGTCATGGGGGGTGGTAGTGCTGGAGGATATGGCGGCTGACGACAAAGAAGGAGAGAGGATATAGCATCATGTCTTGGTCCTCTCGACAAATAGATGGTCTCAAATGCAGAGCCGTATGCGAGATTGCAAGAGATTGATGGCCATCTCACACCTCACTTGAACCATGGGGGATTGGCAGAGTGCATGACCAAGATCTGGGATGGGATAGGCAAGGCATGGATGGCATGGTACGGACTGGTATGGGGGCGTGTGACTCTTGTCTTGTTTCTTGCTTGCTGCGGGGGATCAAAGACACCACTCCAAACACAGAAAAGAGGCCAGGCGATTGCAGACGAATTCGTCCAGATGATGCCTGATGATGATGATGCTGAACCAATACGTACCTGTGCTATAACATGGAAATCCGAAACAGAGACGCTTGAGGCTTGTGGAGCCGGGGCCGCTGACGCTGACTGGTGGTCGTGATGCTGCTTGAACCCTGGTCGTTTCGTTGCTCTCCCGTCTCTTTTTGCTGTCTCGCAACAGAAAAAAGCTTTTCAGGTGCTCAGCTCAGATCAGCTCTCACTCTCAGCTTGGGTTACGAGTAAGCTCCGTGCTGTCTCAGGGCGCGTAACAACGGCGGCAACGGCGGAGCGATCGAGTAGCCTGCGGGGCCCAAAAGGAAGAAATAGATTAAAAAAGCAAAGGATCAATTGGGTGCTAGACGAGCAGGGCCCAAAGATAGAAAATCGACAGCTCAAGACGGGGAAAAATGAGATGAAAGACAAGGAGCTCAGGTGAGAGGTGAGCGTGTTCCAATCAAGCACGGTTCGCTGAGGCTGCTGGGCTGAAGTCTGAGACCGGCGACGGCGACGGAGACGCGCTGACTAGGGTGTGAGACTGGGCTGGATGACTTTTTTCTTCGAGCTTGAACCTAGACTTGAAGCTCGGAGACAAAGTCTAGAATAAGGCTATGGGACGATGCTTCAACAAGGGAAGAAGCCGGGCTTGAGAGATGAGGGAGATGAACCAAGAAGTAGGGACAACGGCAACGACGTGAACAGGTGAAAACTCAAAGTCAAGGCAAGGGCGATCAGGGCAGGTTGCGGAGGTAACCTATCAGGGTGAAGCTCGAGAGTTCCCAGACAGGATTTTTGCGGCGCTCATCAGTGAGACGGATGATGCAGTGTCGTTCAGAAACCGGGAATGGGTGAGAAAAAGAGGGAAACGGCAGAGGGTGAGATGGAGACAAATTCACGGATAGATATTCATCTACAATGGCTTCGTAACGGCCGCTCGCTATCAGTCTAAGCCACTCGAGGCATTCACGTCGCCGTCCAAAAAGACAAAAAGTAAGCCCCGTGCCTTCCGCGTCTTCCATCAAGAGAGTTGCTTGATACGCCGAACCATTCCCATTCTCTGGAAATTCGGAGACGACGGAGCAGGGCCGCAAGGGCCTCAATGGCATTGGACGGATGGTCCTGTCGCTTTCGGTGACGCGGCACTTTTTCTGGCAAGGCCATGTACAGTACAGTACAGAACAGACTGTCTGTATGTCTGGGACCCCACAGACGCCAAACCCAGAAAATGGGACAAGGTACGTAATACGCTGTGCATCTGCCGTGGCTTTGCGACCGCGGCTCATCAGACGAGGCCACGACAGGTTGGAAACAGGGTTTGGGGGAGACAATGAAATGTGATAGGTAGCCAAGGTCTCCCCGTGGCTGCCGTGCCGGTCCCGAACGCCGATTACTGATAAAGAAGATGAAAAATCAAAGGCCTCATCCGCCAAAAGGAAGATCCGGAGAAGTCAAGAGCAATTGGTGAAGAAAGTGGAGGGTCCGGGGACGACGAGGAGGGGCGGATGACGAAGGTTGGCATACAGCATGCATTCACCTGTGTCTGGTCAACGGGAATTGATGAGGAATCAACAGAAAATGGTTTATTCCCGGCTGCCTCATCATCAACCGGTGGTTGTTGTCTCTCGATTTACACCCCCTGCTCAACCGATGTCTTTTGCCTCTGATGCGGTGTGTCGTCGGACGGGAAGAGCCTCGCAAAGCCTCTCCCGTGATTATCTTTCTTCACCTCACTTTTTTTTCTCAGGGTAGTCCCGCAGACAGGGATGATGCAAGCTGAGAGGCCGGTGATCACTGGGTCCCGCCCTTTGAATCGATTCAGACGGCGGTCACTGGATCAAAGGGCTGAGTGGAGTGATGATGCCAATCGATCCATTCATCAACGAAGGGTCTGTCTGTTGATGAATGCCGAGCTTCACCCACCGGATGCCGACGACATCTCCATGCCCTACAGGTGGATGTCGACTCCATCGTGGATGCATCTATCTCCGGGTGCTTCGCTGTCGTCTCTCGCCTCGTCTAGGACCGGGTGCCCCGTGCCGTTCTCAGCTTAAACTACGCGCATGAAGTTCAATGCCAGATCCGAAAACTGTTCATCGGGCCGTTCATGACCGTTGCGAGCAAAATAGATTGGCCGGGTTTGCCGCACATATTCGTCTGTCTACATGAGGCAATCCCCAGAACCGCCTGAGAAATCACATATGCAATATGATGTTCCGGTGCACACATGCACGCGCAAGGAGAGCCTCCATGTTTGTCGTCCGATGAAGATCCCCATGTCGCTGCAGACAAACCGAGCATTGATCTGAACACAAGCACTGGATCACTAACACCAACACCACCACCACTACACCCGCAAGGCAAGACAAGGACCCAGGCGATAAAAAGAGACACAGCCTTTTTTCTTTCTTGCTGCCTTGCCAGGGATGCAGCGTAGCACCGGCAGTGTCTCTCATCAATCCGGGCAGGCGACTAGCCGCCCTTGTTTCAGCGCCGCCGTGAGTTTTGTGTCAAATTTCCCGGTTGGAGTGAACGACGGCCCCTGGCAGCGAGTGAGACCCATGTCATGACAATGAGGCTCGTGCAGGGCTCAATGGTGAGGCATTGGCGACTGACGGCCACCAAGACTATTTGCTCTGGATGAAGCCTGATCGTCGGTGTCATCCATGGAATCGACTCGCTAGCATCCACCGTCTGCTCCGTGGAAACGAGAGAAGCAGCTCCAATCTGCGCTGGCCCACCGCGGCAGATGATGATGGATTCCTGTCATGGAGATTGGACTGCCAACTCAGCGCTGATCGTCAACTCTATTTCCCTGGATGTTGACTCCAAGGCATCAAAATGTCGTAAAGGCCCCCGCGACCGGCGGTTTCACAAAGTAAACATCAACACGCACGCGCACACCATCATGACCTGCGTCTCCCCGGCAGCATGCGTGCTGTCATCTTGCTTGAGCCTCGAGGCATTTCCCCTGCAGCACGAGAGCGTTCGCCCATCCCGCAGTGGCGAAAAGGAACAAACGATTCATGTGCATGTGTTGCTGGGGAAGCCATATTCGCCCAACACGTCAGTGCTCTTGTTCCCGTCTGCCGTTTCCTCTCCGCCGAAGGGGCACGTTCATCAATCGCAGATGGAAGCCTGAGAGAAGCCAGCCCGTCCTTCTAGTGTCATCCATGCCCGCGTCTCATCTCATGCGTTTCATTGTCCTGGCCTTTTGTCTTTTTTTTTCCTGTGCCTTCGGTCATGACCGTGATTGAGCGTGGGGCTGCCGCCGCGATCGTCATGACCGGGGACCCCGGTCGTGCTTTGCAGGGTGTCAGGGATTAATAAAACATTGGATCCGGTGAGGTCATTTCTCCCCTCTTCGCAAACATTTCTCAGTGTCTTTTTTTTTCGCATTGATTTGTGCTCTTCTGCAGACTCGGGCGGAGACTACATGACTAAGAGAGGTCAACTCATTCGGTGCTACACTTGGGTGACATTCAAGTTGGGCAAAAACTCTTCGATAATGGTCAGACGAACTGTTAACTCTAACTGACAGACTTCAAACGAGACCCTGTTGGTGTGAGTTGCAAAGGTAATCAGCACGCTACAGCACCCAGTCACATCAGTTACAGTACAACAGAATAATTAACTGCAAGCTAGGTTGCATTTTCTCCCGGCTAATGTGATATATACTATCAAGTACCTAAACGAATTATCTAGCCGCGGACCAAATCCAGTCGGCTTTGCGTGTAGCGTCGTACCGTCGCCGTGCATACGACGTTGAAACTGCCCATCGAGTCCGAGCAACAAGATAACATATGAACTTTAATCGTCAGGTCCATCACAGTCACCCCTTCAGACAATGGTCAACTCTCAACGGCGTCAGTAGAAAGATCTGCTACTCGATCTTTTTCTCACGCGATGTCGCCTCTGTCTTACACCCCAGCCATGTCAATTCACAGGCACGAAAGCTTGTCGCATGTCCCAAGGATTGTCGCGACTTGAGTGAGATCGCGGTTTGGATATCATTGTGCACTATTCCACACTAGCGTCGCCTTATGTCGCCTCAGCGCACAGCTCAGTGACAGTCTCGGATTCAACAAGCGTTGTCTCTGCACAGAATTTCTAACGTTGACGGCGCGCTGCTTCTGGTCCAAGATGGCTCAGAGTATACCAATCGTTGAAACTAGGCCGCTTGTCCCCTAATTGAGGCTATTTTTACCCTTTTCGCATAGCATATCAATGCTTTACGGACCCTGTGCCTACTGGAGCGAGTCCCTAGTGGCGAGGAGCAGGCGATCGAAGTGTCACTGGCGAAAGGGTTCGAGCTACCAGAACGTCCAACTGTTGTACTCGTCGATCACTTCTGAGACACTTACATGTCCTCCTCAACTCTGTCGCGGTCGAATGTCGAGTCAGGCAAAGCAGAGCCGAGGTTCCGCGCCAGGGGTGTCAGATCGTCTTTGAGAGGCCCAAGAGCAAGCTGATCGGGTATCAGAGAGGCGTCAAGAAGCGCCGTGATTCCGCCTACCCGCGAGCTGGTCTCGTAGAGCATTTGGGACAATGTCAAGAGGCGAAAACCCTCCGGTCGTCCAGCAGCAATGGAGCTGGCGCGGCAGAAGGGCCGAGTTTTCGTTTTGATGGCGGTGTTAGATGGCACTATGACTCGGGCCTGTCGGCTTGGCTTCAGGTACCTTTCGTACGACTTACCTAGGTGGCAAATGGAGGCTTGAGCACTGGTCAGTGAAGAAGACAATTGATGTTGTAAGAACATAAGCTGATGCTGAACAATAGATGTCGCCTTGACACTCGCTCACCCGATAACCTCGACATGTATCCGAGTCCGTTTCATCGATGATCCCCTCGGGTGCGTCGCTTATCGATTTTGTGCTTACCACTATCAAAGCGTGTAAGCCCCCGGGTATCAAGCGATGCTTGGACCCTGCTGACGAAACGATGTTTCTGTACCCTCACCATTGGCCGCCCGAGTTCTCTCTACTGGACGAGCTAGATCGAAGGTCGCCAGACCCTTGCCCATCACAGGCCCCTTGCCTAGTTGGCAACTAGACCGTTGGCCGGTTCATCAGTACCAGCCCCATGATGCACTCACTACGTCGCAATGAATATCAAGAGGCTACAGTAACCGAAAAATATCTCAACTGCATTAAAGTGAGAAGAGGGCTAGTCTACGGTGTCTTCGTAGGGGTTGACGAACCAACCGACAATGCACAATGTCTCTACTGACCAATGCTCGTGACCGTTGGGCGTTCCCCCCGCAAAATGATCAGATGCGGGGAAGAGATGTGCTTATCACCAACGTCTTTTTAAACCCGCGTAGGTCCCGTTGGGTGCATGCCAAGAGGGCTTCTTGGTCGCATCCCGACATGTCCCTCATGCGCCAAGGCAACCGACCCCTCGTGAGAGATTTAACGACAGAGGCGCAGCACTTGACAGTAGCCACAGTTTGTGTCTGCGGTTTCTCTGTACATGTTTGCCCAGTTGTCGAGGAGCGTTCGAGTCACGGGCAGGCAATGTCGGATATCCCATGAAGCGGTGTGGCTGTACTAGCTCCCGCCCGAGTTTGGCACCATGGGGGTCGGGGTCGTCGGTCATCTCCAGAGTGCCATTGGGGCCGTAAAGAGTCGGGCAGGGGGGTTTCGGGGCGGATCTGAATCAGTCACCAACGGCAGATGGAAAAGGCGAAATTGCATGACCAGATGCAGCCGTCACTGGACATTTTGGAGGCTGGTCTCTCGCCTCACGATATAGTGCTCGTGCTACCCGGACTACTTCGGTCTACGAGGGTACAGTAATTAACAGCTGATGCCCAAGACTACTGGCCACTCGGATGATCACGAGTTCTAGACCGCTTAGCCTCACTTTGAGAGCCCGATACGACGTCGGGTTTTCGTCGTCCATGTTGCCGTTCTAGATCCGTGCAATTTACCCTACACCGTCCGTCCGGTCCGGTCGGCAGTGGAGCTGGATATCTCGGCCCACTCCGCCGTGTGTTCCGTGATACCCGTCGGAAACGGCAATCAGTGGTTGGGCTCTTGCAGATTGTATTGTTTCGGTATCCTTGTTATGTAAGGCGCATGTCTACCCGCGTTAAACTGCTTATTGGGATTTAACTATTTTAGGAAACGTCACTGATAGCATGTAGTTGAATCTAGACTTAAGCTCGAGTTCTTCGGCTGTCTTGCTATCTAGTGCTTCTCGTAGTTACCTATTCAAAGGCCATCCTCTGTGACTCTCAGCCAAGATTATATCTGTGCCACGCGCGAGTCACCTCACCAACCGCAATAAACCCTGCCTACTCTGCAGGGGCCGGAAGACCGACTACACGGTGAATAGCGTTCAATTTATCGTCAATCTGGCCCCCGAACATGTTGGCCAGCACCCGAAAATGCGAATATGGGCCTGGTATATAAAGGTCGGCAACTGGACCTCTTAGTTAGATGGATCGAATATCCGACTTTGGCAGCTTGAACTTACCATAGCCGAGCAGCGTCTGCAGTTCCTTGAGCTCAGCCAGAATCGACTGTTGCGTTTCGTTAGAAGTGACCGGCGAGCTTATACAATTGGCACCGGAATCCTCTGCCCACTGCTTGAACCGCTGTTGTTTATTCTTAAAGACATCGTCTTGGGGCACGACGTTTCCGACACAGGATTCTGCGACCATGAACAGAAGCGAATCAAATGCGTCAGAGACGTTTTTGACCATGCCGGAGATAGACTCGCTATCACGGACTTGGGCATGCTCAGTAGAATGCGAGCCGGACATTGCTGTAGAGTATGAATGAGTGTAGACGAGTTGAGACGTTGTTGGGGAAGATGCGGCCTTGGGATTGGCTGATGTCTGGAGGCCAGGGGTTTATAAGACGAGAAATGCTATGTTCCTTGTTCCTTGTTCACAGCATGTATCCCATACTCACAGCTTGGAATGGCCATGAATAAGGCCTGATAATGTCCGTCATTGCATATCCGACACTCGAGAAACACCCGGGATTCAGTGTCTTGACAGATGGTGGCCCGACGTTTGACTGACTTGATGAGCGACGGGTTAGTGAGTGATTGACGGCCAGAAAAGAGCGCTGCCAGATCAAGGGAGGCGATTTGTATCTTTGAAGATACAGGGATACGTAGCCGTATCTATGTCTCGATGAAGGCCCCAGGGAAGTATCGTAACCGTGTATGAAATGTGAGTTATGGAAAATATGAAGGGCGGATAGTTTAACGTCATATTCGGGAATTATTTAAATCTTGAAGACCTCAAAGACACTCAAAAAGATCCAAAAATAGCAAATGAATCAATCCATGTTGATATCTACCTTCTGTCTATCATCTATTGCACCTCTTATTGCTACTGGCTGGCACCTTGCCAAATTGTCTAAGCCCCTATTGCTTGCCTTTCCCACAGCCAACAACTACCCTACTGGACCACCATATCTTCAGTGGTTATAGCAATGTATCTGAACATCGTAATGAAGGTATCCATGATCCGGATCGCCTTGTCTGCCCCATCTACGGTGGGCTCCTGCATCCAAATATGGGCAACTGGGTCTAGTTAGTGCACCATTCAACTTACAAACGGGACCAGGAACGGCCACTCACGGTAATAGATGAATTCGGCCATGTTTTGAATCCAGTCCAAGAGTTCCTTATGCCTGCCTGGCCGGGTGCGGCATCGATGGTCCAGGGATCGAATGAAGGAAGCTGGCAGGTCGGCAGCAGTGTGCAACACCCATGCGCTAAACTCTTGCTGTTGAGCTCTCAACTCCCATTCCAGGGGCCATCCGCCGATGACATCGCGTATGACGACGCTACGCAGAAGACGGGTCCATGCATCCATAGCCACGGCCACGGCGCTGGGAATGTCTGGCTGCTCCCCGAAAGGACGTTCCATCCACAAGTCCATGCCCCTCCAGTCCGCGATCACCAAGTCAAGGTCCTCCATGTCCATGTCCATGTCTTTCGAGTCTGTTCAAGTTGTTGTGTAGTGTGATTGCTTTGTAGTATAGTCAGATTGCTGAGGAGGCCATTGGATTGGTCAGGGGTTGGACTATATAGGATAATGGGAGGAAACTAGAGACTTGCTCAAAGTCAGATCCGATATTGATTTGAGGCAGAGTGTGACAGTGAACAAGATAGCGCGGCATAGCTGTCCCTGGTTATCTGAACTGAGCCTATGTGAATCGATATCCTGGCGGTGGGGGGTTGTCATGCGTGCACTTTGCTTGAACATTCGTTGCTCTGGAGGAGCAGTGATGTTGGGCCGTCTCTTTGACTACATTTCGGTAAGTGACTAGGAGAAAACACTCTCGCCGTTTCTAAAAACCAGCCATGATTATTCCAGTGATTCCGGAACCTAGTTGAGAAGTAAAACCCACTCTTGTAGACAGTCACGGCTATTTCTCTCACCTCCTTGGGTAGGTGACCTCAACATCCCCTCTTCGCCAGATGACCTCGCTTTACGACATAGGCAAGATTACGAATTGGTCAAAACGTGTATGAAAGATGGTAACATGTGGCATGAATCAGGCATTCGCATGCAAATGTTTTTCTGTCTCCCATCTTTGCAGTTGTAGCACCCAGATCAGCATCGATTTGCTTACAACTCTGCTCTAACGTTGGCTCTAATCATCAATTGGCTTTTATTAAGCCCCTATATCTTCTCTAATATGTCCTACCGTCAGGTTCAAGCCACAGCTCCTTTGGTAGGCGATTAAGAAACCGGTCCAGTTCATCCAGGATACCCGTGATCCTGTTCACAAACGATTTGCCCTCTTGACCTTCGCCACTCTTGCACATCTTGTCGACTATATACCGATGTCAGTTTAAGAAAAGCTACTTGGAACCAAGAGGGCTTTGCTTACGCCCTTCGAGGTCCTCGAGCAAGTGTCCAAGCTCCGATTGGATGGTGGCACGTGGATAGTCGCGATGGCGAAACTTGTAATCCAGGGACAAGGTAGAAGAACATGTACGACTAGCGCCATAGGAATAAGTCCAATTGCGGAATTGCTGTTGCTTGTCCCTGATCTCTGCTTCTTGGAAAGCCGCATCTTTGCTGGATCGCAGCCTGATCTGGCTTAGGATGCTGTCAAACGCAGTGCCGCACTTGTCGGCAAGGACGTGGATGTGGTTTTGCTGGCAGGTCATGGTTCCTTTTTGAGATTTACGGAAAATTTGAGGCTTGGGAGATATCACGTTGCTCTTGAGCTCTGTCACGTTGTGTAGCCATAGAGCCCATTGCCCCTGGAGACAATTTATATGGGAGCATGGAGGATGTGTAACGGTCGGTGATACTATCTTTTATTCACCTTGGATAGTAATATGGATGACCTAGCGGTACCATTGTGTCGGTGAAATGGTCCTTCGACTTGTGATAGTATAGCTGAGATGGTCACTGCTTCAATTGACCGATGAAGACAGGATTCCGGACGTTGATGCATCCAATCTCATGCTTCTTGAGAGGAGGAGACTCGATGGTCATAGCTATGGTGAATTAGGCCTTTATTCACCCTTCGTTACTGCCTAACTATGAGTTTATAAATGTGTCTTGGTGCCTAGTGTGTTTTTTGACCCTCACGTTCTGGGAACACGTTGATATAAAGGCTTGGATAGGTGGAGAGCCCCGGATATCGGTAAACCGGAGTTCTCGGCCGAGTCCGGTACTATGATCACCATATATCACGAATTTGAAGTTCTAGACTTATGTCTTGGCCCTCGACTGCATCATCACTAATCAATTTCGGGAATACAAGTCCCCTCCAATGGACCTCGATCCTAGCAGTTGACATGTCACCGGACCTTTACCAAGCCATATCTGCCACGGGACCATTCTAGAAACTCGATGCCCCCGGGAACCCAAGAGATCAATCAATTCCCATTTCCATGACTCACCGACCGATCACGCAACGCCACGCCCTTCTGCAGAAAGAGGGAAACATGGTGGTCGGTCTTTGACTTCCGTGGCCGCAAAAGGTAAAGACAACCTACACCGTAGGGCGCGCCGAGCCGACACCTTGTGCGTGTGTGTGTGTGTGTTATCTCTCTCGCTTATGCCAAACTCAGTCACTTTGTTGGGCCTCAATTAACCCTTAGCACGTTCCTTGACTAGCCGAGCTGTCTGGCTTTGGTTGCACTCGCTCTCTTTTTTGCCCCTCCCTCCACCCTCCTCCGGCTCCGGTCCCGACCCGGGTCTCGTCAAGTCAACCACAGTCTGTAGGGCGCGCGGGGGGGCGGACTAGAATCTCCCATGGCCGGACCTAGATCGCAACTGGGTCTCAGGTAGCCTTCCTGAATAGTGGCTAGTCTGTGTCATGGCGACCAGAAGGATTAATAAAAAAAAGTTCTGTGTACAACTCCGATGCGGAGCCGGCCCCACACCCGACTCTTATATACCAGAGAGGCCGAGGAGCCCTGCGAATCTGATGGCACGTCAGAAGTTTGTTCAGGACACGCTTCAGATCGAACTGTATCATGTCCAAGGAGTCGTCATCATTCAACATGACCGTGCGAAGACCAGACGAGGAGACGGCCGAGCATGACGCCCCGCGAGATGTCCCCGATGGGACCTTTGCAGCTGGTCTCGAACCCATCGTTATCACCATGTCCAACGTCAATGCAGACCCAGAGACACGATCGCTGGCCCAGTCGACGGGAGGAGATGTCGAATCCAAAGTCAGTGCTTGGGTGTGCGTTTTGGGGTCGTTTCTGTTTCTAGTTCCAACCTTTGGTATGTCGATGCTGCCCTCCATCCTGCTATAGAGAGGTAGTTACTGATATCTCGTCCTCGGATCAGGTTTTATGCAGTCCCTTGGCACGGTCCAATCCTATCTCAGCATCAACCAGCTCAAGGACTACTCCGAGGGCGAAGTAGGATGGATCAGTGGCATGTTTCTGTTCCTATCCCTGGTCTTCAACCTCCAGGTCGGCCCCCTTTTCGATGTCCATGGCCCTAACATCCTTGCTCCTGTCGGTACGGTTCTGTACGTGGCCATGTTTGTTATCATGGCCGAGTGCAAGACCTACTGGCAGTTCATGCTATGCTTGGGTGTCTTTGGAAGCATCGGAGCTGCCATGACCATGGTTGTCGCCGTAGCTGTTGTGGCAAAGCTCTTTGTCCGTCGACGTGGTCTGGCCATGGGTATTACTCTCGCAGGTTCCTCTGTTGGATCGGTCATCTTCCCCATCATCTTTCGGTCTACATACCCGGGTCTTGGATGGAGGTGGTCCATGCGAATCATGGCCTTTATTTCCGCTGGCCTGCTTGTTCCGGGTATTATCTGTTTCATTCCCTTCAACAAGCTCCACGGAAGATCTTCCGATGGCCAAGCGAGGCCCAAGAGCTCTGCCCTCAATTTGGCGGCTTTCAAGTCGCCCGCCTTTTGCTTTGTTACAGCGGGACTCTTCATGCTAGAGTTTTCAATCTTTAGTATTGCTGGTTTGCTGCCATCCATTTCTACCCGTGCGGGTTTTACTCCCGAGGACGGGTACACCTTGCTTGCCATTATCGGATCCACGTCCACCTTTGGCCGAATCATTCCCGGGCTTATCGGTGACCGGATAGGTCATTTCAATGTGCTTCTCATCTCGATGGTTTTTACAATCCTCTTAATGGGAGTCATGCTTGTTCCCTTTGGTACCACCTCGGCCCCGGTTCTCTACGCCTGGTCAGCCGTTTGGGGGTTCGGGTCTGGATCGTTCCTGTCCATTACACCAGGTGAGTCGGCCAATTTGTATTAAGACGGGGAAATGGGGACTAACGAATAGCAGTATGCATGGGAAAGACATGTGAGACCAAGGACTATGGGCGATACTACGGTAAGTGTCTCGACCCTCTTGTTGTAGGTGCGGTTTGGACCAACTTGGAGAATAGGAACAATGAACTTCGTCATCAGCTTCGCGCTACTCATCGCCCTTCCTACCAGTGGTAGCATGCTCGACAATATGGGGGCTCAGGCCCTGGCCGGCCTTCTCATGGCGGTTGTCTTTGTTGGAGGAGCTTGCTACTTTGCCGCACGAGCTCTCCTCATCGGACAATGGCTGTCGCCCAAGACCAAGATATAGACTTAATCACGGGCTTCTGTTTACGAAAATGCTTAATATCTAATGTTTTTCAGCTGGGCTAGGTACTTGAAAATGAATGGTCTTGCGAATGGACGGCAAAAGTTGGCGTTATGAGTCATCGGAGTTCATGAATACCACCAGCAACGAGAAAATGATTTTCATCAGAATGGGATACGGGGGCAAAACGTGATATTTAGGCGCACTGATTTGTGGGTATGAAGAAGAAATGGCTAATGAGAATAGATGTCTGTTCTTGGATGGGGTTGGTCAAAGGTTGGAATTTGGTAGAGATTAAATTGTGAATGATTCGAACGATAGACGGGTATGTAGTGAACAGCCAAGTAAGCCTAAACGAACTGGAGGCTACAGTGGTATCTTTGCTCTCCTATCTATGAACCTCCCTCAAGCCTTCCCGCCATCGCCCTTGTTGGCCTTTCTCATGTCGAATGCTATGGTGACTAGGTTGGTCATGAGCGAATTCGTCAAAGGAATCTCCCTATCCCCGATAGCCTCGTTGCGCACCTCCTCCTCGGTAGCCCACACAAAATCCTGATGCTCCTTGGGGTCCAGCTTGACCTCCTGCCCCTGGTCGACGTCCACTATAAAGGAAAACTTGCAAAAGAAGCGCTTGCCCGTCCTGTTGGTGAAGACGGCGCCGGGCCGTCCGTTGAGGCCGTCCGGGATGACTTGCCGAATATGTCGGAGCTCCAAGCCGGCCTCTTCCCACAGCTCGCGGGCGCAGCCGTAGAGCACGCTCGGGTCCTCGTCGTCACAGGCACCGCCTGGTACCTCCCACTTGTTGGGCATACTGTCATCCGGGGCGCGCTGGAGGAGGAGGATGCGGTCCTGGGCGTCAAAGACGAGGGCGCCGGTGGCGAGTGAGTCCCAGCTCTTTTCGTTCGTCTTGAGCCATTCACGGTGGTTGACGTTCCACTCGGAGACGGACTCGTCGAATGTGAATTTGAATTCGGGAGGAGCTCTCTCGGTCATTGTGGGCTGTGTTGAACGCGACAGTCGGCGTGAGTTGAATTCGTGATGGCTTGTGGTGCTGATTACAGCTGCTGCGAGTTATTTTGTAGTTGACGTCCCGCTGTTTACGCTAATCACAGCCCGCAACCAATTTGCATCAATCACACATTCATTGGTGTTTTCATGCCCTGCCTGCTAGGCACCAGAAAGTAGGAGAAGACAATGAAACCTGGCCATTTAGACAACCAAGTCGCTGTGGCTTGCTCATCAATCTGATTTTTCTCCGCCTACTGGCTAGGCATCTGAAGTAAGCAGGCAAACACCGACTTTACTCATGATGACTCCGCGTGGGGGGTTAAATTTGCAGTGAAATGCATGCCGCCATGGCCACGATGAATGAACCGCATGCCAGTTGGAGCCTAAGGCGCTAAGATTTCTTTATAGCTTGGTATCGCCCTCTTCTCATCATGAGACTTGCAGCTCATATCAGAAATGAGGCTTACAAGCAAGAAAGTGGATGATCAATCCACAGGATGTTTGCCTTAAGTTTAGCTATGGCTCATGCAACCATGGGTAGATAATAAGACGTGTCTTGATGGTAACATGAGCGAGGTGCCTTGAGCTTGAGCATTGCTAAAACAAATCGCTAGACACCTGGTCTCGTTGCCGAACGTGCATGGGCCGTACACATTCCAACTCGAATTCTAGAGGCCCAGGCGACCACAACCAAGGTCAAGTACTAAATACACAAGGGATGACCGACGAATTTTGTACATTCACGCCATCTCATGGCCAAAGGCGGCCGTCGCAGAGATGTCGCTGGGGATGACGACCAACCCGTTTTCTCCACCACATAGCCTAGAATCCATCGCCTCCGTCAATAATATGTTACAGAGGCAGTTTCCCGAGGCCGCAACGCACTCTCTGGAAGCCAGACTGAGATAGCACCCATTTGTTGAAAATCGAACATGTCCAGGATAAGCAAGGTCGAGTCCCCAAAGACGCACCCTACGCGCCGAGCAATTCAACTGACATCCAATATCGTATAAGCTTCGCGGATGCTGTAGCACGTCCTTCGTGCTGATTCGTGAACTCGTCAAGATGGGGCAGCTCAAAGATAGACAGCTGCTCCACATGTTGCTGAATCTCGTAGTATCTCGGCTCATACATAAACCTCCAACGCCAAACAGACAAAAGATCTTGCAACCCAAGCATGCATGAAGATGTAAACAATCGAAACCACAGACTTTTGTATACGGCGCTCGCGAGGTTTACTCGGAACGCTTCGTTGGCGCTAAAGCTGTCATGTCGCGACAAATACGGGGACTTCATATAATTCTTGAGTATGCGACATGGTATAGTCAATTAAAAAAATGTCGGACCTGAGTTTGAAACACCAAAACGTCTGGTGTGATGCTCCCAGCGCACCGAAGTTCAGGAGGGCCGCGCCTCATGATGGGGCATGACGGATCTCTCAGCACGAGCTCTCATGTGATTCGCGTGAGCCTCCAAACATCGAGCTTTTAGGCGCGTCACTGGCCAGACTGCCGCCTTGTCCAGCATCAGGGCAGTGACACGGAGAAGCTTGGCAGCGTAGCCGTTGTGCCCGTCCATGTTCAGGTTGGCTTCCTGCGCGTTCATCCCATTGGCAAGTTCCAAGCTCATCTTGTACTCTGCTGAGGATAATACCTCTCGGATCTTGTCGAGCAGCTTGACGTCTTCCTCCTCCAACAGCATAATAGCGGGAACTTCGCTCAAGTTAACCTGGTCTTGACCAAGGATCCCAAGGTATCGACCAACACGATCCTGCAGCGTGGCGATCCATTCGGCAAGTACCTGTGCACAGTCGAAAGCGCACAGCGCCGATTGCAGTGGAAGCTCCCTGCTTGTGAAGTCGGCGAACGTAACACCAAGCTTATCCGACATGGCCAGGGAGTCTGCAGCGTAGAAGGCCGCCTTACGAAGGTGCTTCTCCCGGCGTGAGGTAGACTTGTTTGATATGCCAGATGAGCCGGATTGAGTAAGAGGAAACTTGGCATTTGAGAGGTCCATCGATGACGTCTGAGTTGCGGGTGACTCAACGAACACGGAGCTGTGCATTGAGTTGTCGGAGGGCTCGGTGCTGGCTGATTCAGAGTTGGAAACCGGTGACTGCTCTGCATGCTGAATGATCTCATTGCCGCGAGAAAGCTCTTCGGCCATGCCGTCCCAGTCCCGCTGCCAAAACTTTTCTTTGGAACGCGACAGGTTCACAAACAGGCGGATGTAGGCAAGATCAAGCAGCGGAATTGCATCAGCCGAAAGGGGTCCTAGGCCGAAAGGATTCGGGCGCTCAACACTGTGATGGGGATTGCTCGCCCATGCGGCCTGCCATGCTTTGAGAGCAGGTTCGATGTGCCGATGCATCTTCTCGGTTTCTTCGTTGGTCCAAATCTTGTTGTGGTGTCTTTGCCGCGTTTCCCAAATATAGTTGTGGAGGGCGTTTATGAGCACCAGGCAACCAAAGGTGCTGGGTCTGAGCACTGTTGTTGGGACATCGCTTCTGTCCATGGAAGGGTCGAACATCTGCTGACCATTGAGAGGGAATTGCTGCAGCTGTCTCTCATTTGTGCGAAGAAGCTCACCCAATGCATCGTGGAAGGTCATCCGGTTGTGATTTGCTGCCTCTGCTCCACCTCGTGCTGCGAAAACCGCACTCGACTCTGCCGAAAAGAACTCCTCGTCGCAGGGCAAATCCAGATAAATTTCTGAATTTGTCAATGCAGGGGTGTGGTTGTAGGCGGAAACCAACAGGCTTGAGAGGATAAACACGGCGTACAAGGTTCGCTTGCGCTCCTCGCCTGCCTTCCACCGCAGCCACTCGGCTTGTTCAGACTCGGCCTTGATATTCCAGCTTCCATCGTCAGCCATCTGAACATCTTGACCGTCAGCGGCATGAATGTGGCTGGGTCGAAGGAGATCAGCTGCCTGGGCCAGGCTGACCAGAGCGGCGCAGTGCGTTGAAGCAATGTCACTGGCAGTCTTGTCGCCGCAGTTATGGCCGTAGACCACGTTGAGAAGCATGGCCTGGACAAGCCATACTGGAGTGTGAACTGCGCCATCATTGCCTTGGTCAGTTGCGGAGCCGCGTCGGATGTCCGCTTTTCGCACGTCGGCCTTTCGACGCTCTTCGAGATAGTAAAATATCATCTTCTTGGCCATCTCGAACAGCTCTCGGGACTGGGCATGTTCCATCTCATAGAGCGCGCCAATGGCGGCCATGGACAGGATCAAACAACCACTACCACCTACACCGGGACGACTATTTGAGGAAAGAGGCATATCGAAAGACAAGGTTGGAAGATGAAGAAAAGGAAGATGAGGGTGGAAATAGGCAAGATAGGCACCAACATATCGCTGGAGATCCTGGGTACTGGGCAAATTGGCTGCTTGGGGAGAGGCGGCAGTACCGGCGGACTGGGAGAGAGGCGATTGAGGTGAGCCCTGAGAAGTAAAGGAATATTTACGACCACCAAAGGGCAGGCACTGGGACAGGATGTTCACGATGGCATTCCGGGTGGCTTCTGTGATGGTGGTCACGGGCGAGGCGCCGTTGTTGCCACCATGAAGAGATGAGGGCGTCTCCGGGCCGGCGTTGAAGCCAAGGGTCTGGTTAATGTTCTGCGTGTTGAGCCCAGATACGACAGTAGGGCTCAACGAGCTCAGCGAGGGTGGAGGCGTAGAGAAGTAAGGGTCATTGATCTTTTGAGTAGCTGGCTGAGGTGATAACGGGGCCCCATTTAGGAGATCCGGGAAGACTGACCCATTCAGTTCCATCGCAAAAGGGTTCGTCATCTGTGGAGGTCCCATCACGGATGGTTGCCACATGGTACTTGTCCCTGCCGGTGCAGGATGATTCGACCCATCCAACATAACATCGCTAATCCCGCTCTGACTCGTCGTACTGATTGCGGACGGACTAGATCCGTCAACCACGTTCTCGTTCGTGTTAAAAGACATCTGATGTTCGAAACCAGTCAACCAGTCAAAGTTATCGTCCAGAGTTTGACTCGCGGGCATCTCATTCATGGGCTGCCCGAAAGACGAGGCCTGTTCCAAGGCCATCGACTGCGGCGAGTCGCTGTAGTGCAGAGCGTTCGGGTTTATTGTAGAACCCGGCCCGAAGAGCATGCCCTCGAAATCGAACTCGGTGTTGCTAAAGGCGGACATGGGGGGCGCCGTCCTGAGACCGTTAACAAAGTCGAGATTACCGAGGGCTCCCGTCTCAAGCTTGGGGATGCCAGGTTGCATGGCGCGCTGGCCCATGGCGGCAGACATGCCACCAAAGATATGATCCAGATTGTGGATTGGCAGGCCAGCAAGGCTGGGGTGCCTGCTGTGAGTGTGGGTGAGAGGAACGCCGCGGCCGACCGAGGCAGTGGCGGCAGCCATCATCTGCATAGCATTGCCATCGACATGGCTGATGGTGTTGGCTCGGGGCCGCATCGAGTTGGCCGCGGCATTTGGAACAGTGGGATTGGGACCTGCGACGCTGTTCTTGCGGGCGCGGCTCTGGCCAGGGGCAACACCGGTGGTGGACTCACGACGGTTGCGAGGGCGGGAGGACGGGGTCGAGGTCTGGTGCAGCTTCTGCTGGTGACGCAGCAGCAAGTCACGACGGGCAAAGCATCGAGAGCACTCGGGGCACTCGAAGGGCTTCTCCTTTGTGTGAGAGCGCTCGTGTCGCTTGAGATGTTCCAATCGGGCAAACGAGCGCTGGCAAGTGCCGCAGACGTGAGGACGGGGCTTGTCCGTCTTTGGGGGAGGGAAATTGGCCGGTGCCTTTGTGTTGACGGTGATGGTCGACGCTGGGAGGGTCAGCATGCAGAATCGGGGGAGCATCGGCGGACGGTGCGGGTCGTGCTCAGGAACATGAGGGGCAGTGCCGGCGAAGGCGGGTTTGCTCACCAGAGTCGTCGGTGGTGGAGGGCGCGGTGCCTACGGCGGCGGTGTTGGAAGGAGTGGGATTGGACATGGTGAGGGTGGGACGCGAGACTCTAACGCCAGAGTCATTAATCACCATGGCAAGCCGTCGACAGAGGTTCGAAGGACGAAGTTTCGGAGCGGATAGTTTTTTTTTTTGCTCTGTGCTGCTGTTGGGGACAAGCAGGCGTTTCGTCGTGGGGCAAAGGATTGAGTGAACCGAGGAGCGCGATGGG
>JAADYS010000334.1:0-12582 GCA_012931995.1 Fusarium albosuccineum | reverse complement strand
CAGAGAGTATGTCTTCCCCTCTTGGCCTGTGGCTTCTTTTTCTCATGCATCCTCACAGTAGGTGCTTGTCTCTGCGGCCTAGTGGTGCCGCCTTACCTTCCTTCCTCGTCCTAACTTCCCTCTCGCTGCCTGTGGGGAGTAGCAGGCCCTGGTCCGCTCTCCGTGAAGGGCTTACTTGATGTACGTTCCTGCCTTTCTCCTCCCTCAGGCCTCTTCTTCTCTCTTACTGACCTGCTTCTCCACAGTCCAGCTCCCCACCTCCCGAAACAGGGCGCCGCCGCCGTTCGAGCTGCCTTCTTGGGCCATACACACGCCTTTCGTGCCGGTTCCTCTGCCCAACCATCTGATCAAGAGATAGCCCCTTCTTGCATCGACAGTGCCCCGGCCGATCACACGCGGTACCTTGGCCCGACGAGTCATGCCTTCGCTGTTGGCCGTGTCTCACACGAGGGGGGACCCGGGAGCTTCCTAGAGGCAGACGAGCCGCCAATGGATGACCTCCCGTCCATCTACGCACCCAGCCAGCCCTGTTCCAGCCCCGTAAGAGTTGGGATCACTGCCATGGTCGCGACCACATCTATCCGGCCACCTTTGACTCATACCAAGTGATAATTTCCAAGATGAGCGATGGGCGCGCGCGGCCCGAGTACCTGGCTGCTGGCTTTGACATGGCGTGGCCGGAGCATGCGGAGCGCCTGTAGCACCTGCATCAGCCGATCACCGGCAAGCAGGGTCTACACAACGCCGGGCTCCATGGTCTCGTGAGGATGCTGACATATGGACAGCCATTGAGGAGCGTAATAACTTCTCATAGTGCTTCTCGGTATGACTCCTTGCCGGTGAGCAGCATTGAAGGCCAAAAACAAGAGGCAATTGTGTTAGCATTGGGTCATGATGCTATTGATGTGGGAAAATTTTGTGTTTTTTTGAACTGTGGAAGCTATACTCTTGATGGGAATGAAGCAGATAGATAGAGGGGGGAAGTACGAGCTGCCCCTTAGTGAGGGCCTTGTGATCGGATGGTTCCGAGGCCCAAGTACGTGGTCGTAGGTCCTATAGCCGTCCACAGACGACGGGGCGCGTGCAGGTGGGCACGGGCCGTACGGTCACATAGTTGTTGTCCCTTATGTGCTTAGATCCGAGTCCGTGCCAGGTCTCAATAACTTAGCAATACCGGGCAACGTTCTGACTCTCCTATTCATGTTCTTCTACTTCATGGGCGAACTTAACGAAGCCGATATTGACCAGTTTTGCAACGCATATATGGCCTATTTACCTCGGTACCTAATGTAGGGTACCTTACGTTTTTGCCTTGGTATAGTGGTCAATTTTAGTGCGACAACCAGTCTCTACCGACCGGTACGCCTCAATAATCAGGGACAAGTATCACGGACAGATAGACGCCGCCCCAATCTAGCATCGACACATTGACAGTACCCCCAGTTAAATGGCACCTACTTAAGTGTCAGGTTGTGGTGTTAATATCCCTACCGTGAATTCAGTATATTAAGGCAATTACTAACAAGACAATGCCGTGTTCCCCAACCTCGATGTCTATAAATAAGGCAAAATTACCGCTGAGACAAGCAAAGAGCTGCGCATGGTGATAGTACATGGGCATTTTCTTCCGCATACTCAGGTAGTTTGATGGTAAGACCTGGTAGAAGCCATCTGGGCTGATGACAAAATGGTGGTAGTGGATACCTGTTGCCACTCACTGTAACAAAGGTATGTATGGTACATGAGGAAGCAACCAATCATTTGAGAAGGTAAGCTATCTGCCCTGAGAAGTACATGCAATCATCTACAGAAGTACTAGAGGCATATCATACAGTACTCTGATAAGCAACCTCTGATATCGATTACCCTCGCCAATCAAAGACATCGTAACCCGGCATCGCCAGTAATAACAAACGTGTGGTCTGTGCTGACCATAGAAAAAACATCACAATCTCTACGTTAAACCAAGCATCGGGCACCTCTCCCGCCTCCAGTACATCCTAGTTATCCGCAATATCTAGTTGCAAGTTCATCAGTAGACTATTTCCTGCCAAAGTTTGACCGAGAACCGCGCCCCGTTGTCGATTGCGCGCCCGGATCACTGCCTCGGCGTCGTTGTCGCTGCGGAAGAGGTCAAACACGTAGACGGGGCGCGATTGGCCTTCCCGATGAAGCCGACCGATGGCCTGATGCGTGGTGGATGGCACCCAGGGCTCGCCAAACTTGATCATGATGTTGCAGAATACCAAATTGTTGACCCCAGCGCCCAGAGCAGCAAATGTCGTAACCAGGACCATAGACTTGGTCAGTGAACAACCGGACGCCTTCCCCGCGAGGCGGCCGATGATTACATCCCTGTCTCCTGGACTTTGACCTGCAGCAAGCAACGTAACATCGGCGAAAGACGCACATTTCACCTTGAGGAATGCGTATGCAGCGGCGGCGGTGGCGGGAAATGAGGCGAATAGGAGGATGTGGAAGGGGCCTTGATCAGAGTAGGTCCTGCTGCCATGGCGGACCGTGCCACTGGAAGCATCACGGACGATGGCTGCCAGTCGAGTGAACATGGAGTCTTGTTGGACATAATCGTCAACGTGTCGGATATACAAGCTCTCTGCGTCGCGCCTCAGGTCTGTCCACACCTGCTGAGACATCCAGGGAAAGTCCGGGTTACTTCGGAGCAGTGGCCACAGACCTGGACAGTGTGCACCGCGCATGAGCAGGGTTATGGAACCCATCTTGCTGAAACCGTCGAATGTGACGGGGTTCAAAGGGCGGTTCTCTACCTGCAACTGTAGTTGATCGCGAGCTTTCCGAATAAGGTTCCGATAATCAGCTTGCCACTGGCCGGGAGTCGAAAAACTCATCGAGAGTAAGGTATAAGGGAGGAGATGTCTCCCTATCCTTGAGCTCCCAAGGATGGGGCTTCCACGAGCACGTGCCGTCATCCAAGATGAGATCAGTCGCGCACTAGAGACGACGGCTTCCGGAACTTGGTTATCCTGTCGCTCACCACATGCCCGACTCTGTTCCCGGGTGGCAAGCTTCATGGCATGCTCAAAGGCCTGGAGCTTCGTTACATCGCTTTCGATGATGTCGTACGTTGGGCAGAGATCTACTGCCTGCCTCTGGAAAGGCGTTCCACTGAGGAAGTATACCCGAGGGCGGGGCTGCGAGTCCGGCTGGGCACGCCTGCAAATGGTCCGGATCGTCTCATTTATATTGTTGTCTTTGCCATAGCACAGATGATACTCGTCTACAGCAATGCTCCGGGGACTGATGAGGGCTCTCGTCGTGACTGGTCGGAGGCTGAGGTTTTCCGCCCGAGGGTTATCTGGTAGGACATACACATTGACCCGCGGGCCTGACCAGGGTGAAGACTGAGCTGACGAGGACTAATCGCGGCTGAGTTTTTCACGGGTCGCGATGACCACCATCGATTCCCCCCATACACATGATGTGTTCGTATGAGCGAAGGGGATCTCGTCGAGGGGCTGGATGACCTTGCTGAGGAAGTGATCGAAGTCAACAAGAGGTTCCCGCTTGTTCATCGTGGCATAGACTGAGTTGTCCAGTTCCAGCGTTACCTGTATGCGTAGATGCTCGATCCCGCGCCGAGGCGACGCGGGATGAATCGGAACCAACATACTGCCCTCGCCAATCGTATATCCGTGCAGGAGAATGCATCCATCCAAGGGATGGTCTCGCTCCTCGATGGATGTCTGAACGTAGGCTTTAAACTCACGACACCACCCCCCTTCGAGCGATTTGGGGACAATTTGAAGATCGAAGCCACGCGCCGTGTGCTGCTAGTACTCGGTGAGGGGATTGTCTTGCTCACATAGACACTGAATTCCGAAGGAGTCTCCGAGAGGGCAGCGGGCGCTGCCGTCAACGTGTGATTCGGAGAGATGGAGATGGGGGTGTGAAGTAATGTGACCGTTCATCAATTGAGCGTACCGAGTGATCACGAACAGAGCCAACATTGCGATTGTTTTTCCACCTCCTACATCGTCCGCCAAATAGTGCCCATTGACACTGGGTTCGCGTCGCACGCCCATGATGACCCTGAAGAGGAACGCCAACTGTGGAAGCCGTAGTGGCTTTAAGGTGCCATGAAGCTTTTTCTCCGTATCGGCGGTAATAGTGGCTTCATCTAGACAGAAGAGCCTTGAGAACACGGGAAGGTCTTCGACAGGCAAAGAATTAACCTGCAGTAGCTGGCCCATAAGCCCTTGTTTGGTGACGGCATCCGTTGAAACTTCTGACTGGGCCTCGACGATATCGTCCATGGCTTCCTCGGCGCCAATGTCAGAATCGTCGGAAAGTGTGATACATTCTGGGTCCTGGAGTGCTTCGCTGGTGCCGGCTTCCTGTCCTGAAAGAGGATGACTGCCAGCCTCTTCGGAAGCCGCTTCGCTCTCTTCAGCCTCGCTGCGACTCGCCGCCGCATCATCGTGAAGAGGCTCCAGAGAAATCAGCGCCTCTTCCATGATAGGGACCTCGAGGTCTGGCGTTTGGTCCCTAAGTGGGCGCCGCAAAAGCTGTACGGGGCCATCTCTGTCAACATCATACTGACCAGCTTCCACCTAGGTGCTGATCTTCTTGAGACAATGCTGGAAGCTAGGCTCATCACTAAAAGGCAGGTTCCTCAATGAAGAATGGCTGGGGTCATTGGACTCCTTAAGGCGTATGCTCAGTATAGCTTCACTGCTCTTAGGCAGTGTTGGATCATGAGGGAGCGCATCCATGAGGTCCTCGTAGTAATACTGAGTATGCGGGTGTCGGTGCGTGAAGGATTCCGCCAAGCCCGGCAGGGTCTCAGCACGCCGGAAACAGGAGAGTGAGAGGAGCCTGTCGCAGTTTAGAGGGGTAGTCGGCGTACGGAGCGAAAGTATGAGGCAGTCGAGGCCCTTCCCCGAGCAAGGCGGGAGCATCGCCATGGTGAACGAGCCTCTGGTTATCGACAGGATGGAACGTGAGGCTCTTGGTAGTCTTATTGGGACCGGAGGGAGATAAGATTCCCTCGTTACTATGCGACCGGCGGTAGATGGAGGGCGTATCGGACTGCGGTAGCCTGAGTAGTTATCAAGGTCAGCGCTTCAGTCTCCGCTTGCCAGGGCAATAGCGAAAGAAAGGCAACCGCCTAACCGGCCGTGCGCATAGAAGTAGAACATAGGTGGTAAAGAACATACCTAAGTGTTATGCACAATATGCCCAAGAGCAAAGCGTGAAGAGACCAGAGAATGCGCGAGGGCGCATGACGACACGGTAGGTCGCTGGGGGAACCGACGAAAATACCAGGGAAAATGGAGAAAATCGAGACGAGAATGCTACAGCCCTAGATTAGATGCGGTTAAGGGCCAACCTAGTAATGCAAGAGCGCGCGGGTCGGGCAGATGATTGATGATGGTGGTGAAAAGTAGAGGGCCAGGTAGGAAGAAGAGCATTGACCACCGACTTGGAGGAGCGGAATTGTGCAGCCTAAAAGGTGGGGCAGAAGGCGGGTGTTCGTTTGGCGGCTTGCGATCAAAACTGGGTCTTGTCGAATAAGCGGTGATTTGGCGGGGTCAGGATATATGCTTCTAAGCTCCCACTACTGCCGTTAAGAAGCAGCGTTATCGAAAAACGTAGGTAGATGGATCACACCCGCGATGTGTGACTTATGTCAGGAAGGATTGTTGGAAAAGAGAAAATGATCCATGTAACAGAGGCTGTAAAACTGCGGACGGCCAACGTGCAGATAGGCATTATATCAGGTTTGGCTGTGTTGACCATGTCAACACTCTGCCAACCGCTCAGCTATATCATTCCGAGCCCAGCATCACAATCTTTTGTTCTCCTTTCCGCTAGAGCATGATACAAGGCCCGAGATCCACTTCTTCCATAGATAATCGCAACAACAGTAACGGGCGGTCACCTGCTTCCACAACTATCTTCAAGAAACCAGCATTGATCCACCGCTTCAGAGACGACAACCTAGTTTTCTAACCCCATAGATCCCAGGCAGAGCATCGGGAGGTTTGGCCTCACGGAACCATAACATGTTCAGAATAATGCTCTTGTTGCTATCGTTGACCTTGGGCAAGAGAGGAAGTATATGGCTAGAGACCGTTGTCGGTGAAAGTCCTAGAATCAGCCACGACATGGAATCGCGTACGCGTAAAGCCACGAAACATACTTAGTCATAAGGCTTCTGATCATCTACACAGCCAGCACAGATATTCAGAAAAGCCAAGTTACTTGCTCGATGCCGCGGCCACGCCCGTCAATGCCACCCGTATCTACACTGTTTCTATTTAGATCTGAGTCCTTGCCGTCTTCCCTACCCCCTCCATCTATTGGCCAAGTTACTGGCATTAAGCGGTCTATGGAGTACCTCGATGATCATGGCTTAAGCGGCCTCCCAGCAAAGAATGTCCCGGGCAAGGCCCAGGACCATACTCAGAGAGGTTCTCTGGCTCAACCAAGTGAAAATTTCTTCTCATAATGGATAATTAATGGTCCAAGAGGGGGCATACTAGCATGGCATAAGTCTCCAGGTCAGGCACAGTAAGAACGAATAAGTACAAAGCACATACGTAGCCAGCGATCTACTCGTGGTGAACAAAGCAAAGCACACAAGAGAGATAAATTTGTTCAGTTGGTGATATGCCCCAGAACAATCCTGACAACCATGGGGCAATTCTTATATTCAAGATAAAGCGAATGACCTATCTGCTAGGATTTGATCATGGTGAAAGTTCAACGCAACAGCAAAGACAAACGTCTAATTGTTCAACATGAGCTCCAGGGTATATGATAATGCATCTCCAACCACCACCCTCCTCAAACGCCGTCACCACTACTTTCACATCACAACCTCTCCATCTACATCCCGCTTTGCTCCCTTTGCTTTTTCTAGTATCTGCACAACCATCCGCCCCATATCATTAAGGTCCCGCTCCGAAAAAAACCGGAGATCGACCTTCAACAAATTTCGCAATCCCTGCTTCACAAGGATATTTTTTTCCGGATGACCTTGATTGTCAATATCCTTCTGACAGGCCCCAATGCCCTCTTCAAAAGTGCTAATGCAGTTCAGTAGTGACAATCGCTGCGCTGTGTGGTGCTAAAGACACCGTTCCCTGTCCTCTAAATCCCGCATGGCTTTGTTCCTTCTTGACTGCCCTTCATCGTGTTTCTTTTGGGCATCCTCAAGGGAGACTTTTAGGGACTGTAAACAGTGCTCGCCCAAGTCTGTCACCAGACTCGAAATCTTTGCAGGCATGTGTTCGTACATCTCAACCTCCGTGGATGCTTGGTTGCAGATGCGTTTCGATTCGTCGACGGCGCGTTGATCGGCTTCAAGGTCAATGGATTGGAGGTCTTGTTGGGCTTGAATCTTCTGCCGCTTGTAGTCCTCCATGCGTTGCGAGCAGAGTTGAATGATGCATTCTATTCGTTGCAGTTCAGAGTCTATGCTCTTCAACGGGACTATATGCGGAAGCGGGCGATCAGGAATAGCTTGTGCCTTATCGAGTTCGTTGTCGTTATCGAGGGCGCTGTTAGTGTGCTCGGCGTCTTGCGCCCGCTCAGGACTGGTCTCGTTGACGTCGGGATTGGCATTATCTTTGCCATTGCCGTTGTGGTCGCGATGAGAGGTTGGAGTATCTTGATCTTGTCGTCTTCGATTGTTGGGTGTCAAAGGGTCTGTAGTAGAGGCGCCGACGGGTGATCTCTTTCTTGAAAGCGGGCGCGTGTCTTTGCCCAAGGAAGAAGGTGTGTTCTCGGGCGACGGCATGCGCGTTTGAGGAAGGGCTTTAAAATGATCGGGACTATTGTGGGGCGTGGTATTGCCAACGCTGGGCAGACCCGATGAGTTGTCGTCGTGGTTTGGGGTAGTAGTGTCGACTTCGGTCGCGGTGTTCTCCTGGCTTTTCTCTCCATTGGAAGCCGCGCTACTGACGCCTCGGTGTCCTCGAATCCTTCTCGGCTCAGTGAATATGCCCACGAGGCTTGATCCTCCTCGACTTGCTAACCAAGCCTTGGCCTGCTCGCAATGCTGCTTCATTGTAGGCACATTTCGAGGTTTGTCGGGCCCATCGTTCGTATTGGCGCACTTGACTAAAAATTCCCGAAGCTCATCCATGGTTATCTTGGAGTCTGGCCTACAAACCTGCTCAACCATGGACTCCATAGCCTCGGCTCCGTTCTTGGGCCAGTTTGCAGGCGCGGGTATGTATGTGTCGGGGAGTCAGTCCCAAGGCCATTTGCCGGATGCAGCCCTGATGCGCTGGTAGCATCTTTGGATATTCTTCTTTGCCGGAGCAGATCCCAGGTTGTCGTATGGTGGTGGGATGGGTATGCTGCCGACGTCTTGGTCCCTGACTGGCGGCATCGAGACTTGTCGTTTGTCGGAGGAGGAGGGAGATCGTTAGCGGGGGGGGGAGCCGCGAAGATGTTGCGAAAGGGACTGTTGTCGGTGATCGAGAGGTAGCCGGATCATGACACAAAGTTTCGTTGCGGTCGGGTTATGTGACGAGGAGAGAGAGCAGAGAGGCCTTTGGCGGGAGATAGGGTATAAAATTGCAAATAGTTACACAGCAGGTGCGGAATATTTCCGGGCCAGCTGGGGGATCCCACGCTCCATTGACGGCGAGAGAAGAAAAGGAAATTCTCTTCTGACTTGCGCACATGAAATTGGCCGACCTCGTGACAGTCATGTCATTTGAATCAAACTCGTGTTCAAGGTTGTCAACTTGTCAGGTCGTGACGTTGTAACCCTAACCCACTACCTACATCGGCCGTTTTAGCGCGTCGGGCGATCATGGCGGCCCTCCCCGAGACAGGCCAAAGTAACGGTGACAGCGACAGTGGAACCCTGGACCAGAGCCTACGCGAATTAGAGTGCGCATCACCTGAGCTTGTTTTGTCGATCCTCCCGTCGCTAACTCCCTCCCTTCTAGCGCCAGAGCCGAATCCATTCTCGACCCTCTCCTCCTCGCCCGCTACCGCAGGTACTGTCTCCAAATGTTCCGCGACTTAGTAGCGACCGTTAGTCCCATCTGCAGCGACATGATTCAGCGGGGTCCCACTGTCGATAATGTTCCATACTCGGATCTGTTGTTGTGACGCTGGTTCTTTCTTGGCAAAGAAGCTGCCGAGGTTTGTCTACGCCTGTCCCCCGTTGATGGAACCATTACTTACTTGGCTCCTCAGACCGCCAGGCCAACAAAGTCCCAGCGACTGGACAGACTCTTTGCCGAGGATGACGCCGTCTCTGCCTCGGACCGACCAGAACACAACAACGGCTCTGACGACGGCCATCTCCGTACTTCTAACGACAATCGACCTCTTCCAACGCCGCGCCAAGACAGAGACTTCCGCATGCAGGTTCTGCGCGAATGCCGCCATTGGCTGAAACATGAAGTCAAGTCGGGCACCGTACGAGAACAGGCCGATACCTCAGTTTGCTACTTGTTGGACAATGGGAAGCCCCCAGTCTCGAATACGGGAGACTTGTTCGACGATAAGATTGAAGCATACTTCTGCAGCACCGCTGAAGCCCTGTCCCTCACCGCCTCGCGTACCATTACTCAGCCCATGATCTTGCAAGACCAACAGCCATTTCCCTGGATGGCAGGGAGTACTCCGACAGAGCAGCTTTTCTCAAGCTGGGTGGCCGGACCTGATCGGGGCCTCGGCGCTTGGGTAACGCGTTCGTATGCCCCCTTCACGGGAGCTTCGCCAAGCAAAAAGCTCATATCCGACATTCATTACAAATTCTTTCCTCAACAAAGACCAGACGATGCGCCGGTCGACGAGCAAGGCGGCGGCTTAGCCGAGGACTTTTGGCATGTCTCATTTCTGACGATTTTCTTGCCCGTTCCCCAGCCTTCGTTCCTTGCAACACCGAATTGTCAACTCTTATCGCACATGCGCACCCGCGTAATTAAACACGGAATGTACGACAAGCTTGGAACGGCCTTAGAAAGAATGAAAGAAGCGAATAGCATTGAACCATGGATCCATCTGTCCCAAGGTGGCGTCAATAACCCACCCTGTATGAACAACCATGGTCGCAGCATGTATTTTACTATTCATGAAGGCCCCCTTGGCATTAGATGGATCTCTAGGCCTACCACTAAACAACGACATAATTAGACGGATGATCTTATTACAGACAAAGCATCATCTCATGAGCACTTTCATCGTGTTCGGAGTGGTGAGGTTGATCTGGCCACAAGGATGAGTCAGCACTATGGGAGCGGCTCCCACAGTCGCGGCGGCCTGGGGCCCGTGCTCGTGAGCCGGGCTGTCAGATCAAGAGCCAACCCTACCCTACATCAACCTTGATGGCCGCATCACGGGGCGATCCGAGCCGATGTCAACAACAACAACCACAGGTCCTCAACAAGGTGAAGCTTAGGTCTTTGGAGTCTCTTCTTCGGATGCTTTATGTTTATTCTTTCCAATCATCAAAGAGATTGGCGACGAGCGCGTAGATTACCGCAATAGAGCTCAAGTTGGCGTAACCTACGCCCGGCAAAATTAACTTTTCTGGAGCCTTCTTCTGGCACTCTCGCATTTGGCTACATGGAGGAAAATAACAAGCCCTCAGAGAATGGCTCTCAGGCACTGCGGTGACATGAATGACGTAATCGGCTTCTTTCCGATGATTCAAGGCTGCCGTGAGTGAATGTGGGTCGCCGCAGCCTGCCTTTCCGCATCGTCGATTGCCTGCTTCTGCAACCTAACACCTTAAATAACATAATATGCTATGCATGATCATTCGGTATCGGGCAACTCTCAATAAACACAGCGTGAGGCTACCTAACAACGATCCCGTCCTTCACCTCAGGGCCTGCACTGCCTCCGTCCTCTTCATCCCCCTCCTACCTCTTGCGGCACAGACTACGCGCTCTTCAGCGCGTAGCCTCGAGGCAGCCCATCGTCAACAACGCCGCATCCCGCGATCAAGCGGCCCAGATACCGAAAGCAGGTGGTTTTGAAGACGTGCCTCAATCGAGACCTTCACGGTGATACTCCCATCCTGACGATGATCGCCCACAATCCAGCCTCATGTGTGTAGCCTGGAGGATGGCGTCCCCAAGCAGCAGAAGACCAGACACTGATTGCAGACAGTACGAAGCGGCAATGCCCCAACACACCTCACTCGATACGCCGGCCCAAGCGTCGCAGCGCCCGTCGAGCCATTTCCCGACATGAGGAGCAAGCCTGTGGGGTCACTCGATCAGAGACTTTGCAATACGACACCGCTGAACCGTCATCTGCCCACCAAGCGACAAAGTACGAGCACGGCTTAGTCGGCCGGCGATTTGAAACGGCAGAGGACTTCGGGAGACGAGTTGGCCGAGATCGCATTTGGTCTCGAGATCGAGTTTGGCTGCCCGGGAGGCGATGAGATCATACCCAAAGATGGCGAGGCTCGGTCGTCATTCGAGAGAGAGCAGGAGGCGCTGCAGTGCGATCGCCTCTACGAGAATTTATCCAACTCCCTCAACAGACATGGCTTAACAAGTAGCTACCTCATGATGAGGTTGTACTACGATTACCCGGAGTGCGGCCTGCCCGACAAGCAGCCGCCGATGCATGAGGTGTATTCGCTCCAACACTGCGACGTCCGAATCCCCGGGCACCCAGAGGGAAAGCCGAAACCGCGATATTACAAGACATGGGGTTTTCGGTATGAAGGTTCATGCGAGGCTGGCCTGTCGGGCCTTGACGACGACCTCCGCCCAGTCGAGCTCAACACCCCGGTCTTCACAGAAGCAGAGTGGCTCGATGGATTTCCGTCACTACACAAGGCGCTTACTACTATCAGAGAGGCGACAGGGGGACTGATTAGAGTTGGCAGCTCATATGGAACGCACGTGAGCATGAGCTACACGAAGTCGAGCGACGACAGCGACGATGACTTGCTGAAGTCGTTCAAACGGCTGCTGACTTTGATATACATCATCGAGGATCACCTATTTGGGCTCACGTGTCCAGGCCGACAGGAGTCTGGTGGTCTCTTCCTGGCGGCAGAGCGTGACTGGGTACCAGTGTCGGATGTCTCAGGGAGCGCTACCCGAGACGACGAGGCAAGCGACAACCTGCCCGACAACCTCGTCAATGCCATGCGGAGAGAAATGATGCTGATCTGGAAGTCATGCAGTATCTTCGAGCTGGCCGAGCGAGTCTGCTGGGCTCCGCGAACTGGAGACGTGAGGCGGCGCTCGGTGCGAATCCACAGGGCAGAAGACGACGTGCCACACGAGATCATCTGTCGGAAGGAGCATGGGGACGACAGCCATCTTGATGACGACAGCCCTGTTGATGATGACGAGTCTGTCTCAACTCAATCCTCTGGCGAGAGTACGGATGATGGCGTCGGAGACGAAGCCGATGACGGGTTGGAGGGGCACGTGTGTCATTCCGACGGGCCTTCAGGCAAGGACAACAATGACCCCTGCGGCGACACATCAACCGATGGCGACGATGATACGGCGCGTGACCAAGCCGAGTCAAATGCCCTCATCGTGGAGGTGCGATATTTCCCGGCCAGTTTCGAGGCACCGTTCCTGCAGACCATGG
>JAADYS010000333.1:0-25973 GCA_012931995.1 Fusarium albosuccineum | reverse complement strand
ATAGTAATTTAACTAAAGTAACTTAATTTTATTAAGAAAAATATTTTTATTTCTTTATAAGCTTTTTCTTAGAATTATTAATTAAAGCTTTAAGTTTAGCCTTTAGTAGCTAAAGGGGGGTAGTGGCTAAAGGCGGGTCCCTGTTGTTAGTGTCTCTCTGGAATTATAACCAGAAGTTCAGGAAACCATGCTCAGCAAAGCCTGCTTGCCGAGCCCAGCTCCACGATGGCGCGTTATATGCGCGAGGTGCCTCCAGTGATTCCACAAGTGTGTCGAGGCTTTGGTGTTGTGGCTTGGGCGGCCAGAATAGACCAACGTGTAAGTCATTTTTCCACATCCCGGCGAGATACTGATCGCCAAGAGCCTGTGTGTAAAGGACCGCTAGGCCAGAAATGGCAGGGAGCCTGTCCCCCTCAAAAGTCAACTCCGATAAACTGTAGTCAACGACTAGCGCCCTCCAAGAGTCGTGGTTGAGTGTCTGGCCCGCGATTCTGAAAAACAAGCTGCTTCTCTTCCCAAATTCAGCATGAATCATTGTCGCCCCGAAGATCAGAAGACGAGGTGACAATACTCTCTCTTGAAAAGTCCAACCTCCATCTATCCATGACCCCATGATATCCCCCAAGCGGCGAGAGGTGGCAAGTGGAGTCCTCCAGTCACCTCTTGCAACCAGTCTGAAGGAGCCTGTAAATTTGGTATCGACAGAGGAAAAGAACGGAAGTTCTATGGTTTGAAGTGATCTGAAGAGAAAGCTCTCGTGGCAAGAATGCAACGATGCCGCGGCAATAGTGAAGTAGGCGTTCCCAAATATGCTCCCCATAGTAGCAGACTCTGTCTCCCAGTCTTGGACATCACCTTGTATAATGCAGAGAGCATCGAGCCAGAGATATCTTACCCCGAATGCCCTGCATACGGTTACGGCATCTTGAATAACCTTGGTGACGGTGCGCAGGTCAATGTTGGCCATTCTATCTGGAAGGTTGCCTCTGGTGGTTTTTGACTGAGTCGAGGCTTGCTCTAGAGAGCCCCACCGGTAGCTAAGAGCGACATATGACAGGAACTCCGTTGATTTATGAAGTATTTCTTCTCTGGTGGCAAGTCTAATCATCAGGAGCGAGGTGTTGTGACGTCCTAAATCGAGGACTCGTGTTGGAAAAAATGTTGTTTTGTGCATATTATCTGACTGTCCCAGGAGTCTCGTGATTCGTGAAATGTTCTCGTCGCAAAGAAGATCCTGTGGTGGCGTTGGGTGAACTCTTAACCAGCGTTGGCATTGCTCTTATCATAATGTTAGTGCCTTGCTGCGGAAATGGGGGAATGTCACGCTTTCAGCTCACCGTCAATGGAATCAATCATGAATCGTAGACTATTGCTCGCAATCAGTCCCGTTTCAATCTTACGTTCAATAAATGCTGACTCACCTAACCAGACAAGGCTCTGTGGGGAGTGCTTTAAGCTGTACTGCTCTCAACACATGAGCATCCAGCGCAAGCAGTGCGTAATAATTCTCTGGTGGTGGAAGGCCACGTGTATCCCGCCAGCGATAGACAAGCTTGATAGCTATGCGACCACCTGAAAATGGCACCCAGAATTTTGGTGTTCGGAGCTGTAATAGTAGCAACTTGCAGAACTCACAAATATCAGCGGATCCGGAGAGAATATTAAACTACTATTAAGAGATAGATATAAGGCTGCGATAACATCATGAGTACAGGAAGCAACCGTTTTTAGGTACTGCACACGTTTCAGAAGTTATCAGCTTCTTGCTTTATCCTTGTGCAATGAAAGTCTCACCCTGTGATTGGCCGGGCAGTAAACCTTTTGTGGGGCTCTCATTGTCATTAAAATTAGCTCAAACGGCATCTCCTTTGTAGAAAAACAAGGCTCTTTTGACATTCTTTGAGATGCTCCTTTATGTGCCAAAATAGCTGCTAGTCACACCTTGCCACGAACTTGTACAGAGTGGTCAGCAATGATATTGTGTTAGCTGGCAACGGTCGGCCATTAGGCATCCCTGTCGGTTTGTCTCCATCTTTTGCCGATGATCGGAGGAAAGTGAGCGCGCCACTTTAACAGCCACACCCCTGATCGTCCACTGTCCGCCTTTCACTGTGTGTGTACCTCGCTAAACACATGAGGAGTAGGGCCGAGTATCGGAGGTGGTCCCAGCGTCATTCTCTGGTGTTGTTGTCAGCCCAGCCAGCTTCTGTATGAATGATTTTACCGGGTTGGTTAACGAAGCAAGAGTGGTGGAATTCCCGTGCCACAGAATATAGTGAGACCTCCTTGATCTCGGCCAGCCTGAACCCTCGTGTGGAATGAATTCCATGAGGTGGCAGAAATCACGTGTTGGACACTTGCGTCCACTTTCCAGAAATTACTACATAGGCTCGTCTTGATTCCCTCCGCTGTCAATTTTCCCCACTCAGGAGTTGGGACGGAAGCGGCAATAGTGGCCGTGCGACTTGACCCGATTTTAACAGGGATAGTGTTTGTGATCACGTGCAGGCTCACGGGACCTGTCGCCACGTAGTTCTTCACCCCTGTAAGTGCATAAACGCTAGCAGGGATTGTGGTGGGAGGGGATGGGGTTCTTAGTCTCGCTTTCCGCGATGCACGTGACAACGATCCTCAAAATTAGCAGATTAATCTTAAGGACCCAAAAACGGAATTTGGAACAGCATATCTCTCCTTGTTACCATAACATCCTTGTTCGTATAACTTTAAACTTCTAACAATTTTACATAAAGTAGTTTACCGCTGCGGCAGTAGCGGAGTTCTGCTTTCTAAAAGTTAAGACTACGCAAAAAGATGACTGATCATAAGTTTCTCGTCTAACCTCTCTATCTTTGCATCTACCATCCTCCCAAAAATACGTATCTATCTGTTAAAGCACTTTTCTAACAAATCTTTCTAAGAAGGAAATCGTTGCTTCAACAGTCTCCTCAGCGGCCTCCACAAAAAAGGCGTGGTGGGAAGCCTCTGGCAGTACCACTGTCTCTGTGATGCCAACCAGCTCACACAGGAGCTTTTGAGCGTCAAGTGAAAGTATTCGGTCTTTGCCGCAGATTATATATGCTACTTGATCCTTGTAATCTGAATCCGTTAGAGGCGAGTACGAGATAGGGGTATCGATGGATTTGAAGGCTTGGGGTCGGATCTTGGAAATCCATTTGTCAATGTCAGCGTCTGTGATGCCGTGATACATGTGCTTATCAGGGTTGACAAAGAGCACTCTTGCAGTCGATTTCTACCGTGTGTATTTTGATTAGCTCCACATCTCCAAAAACCCTGCCTGGAATTCCCAGGAAATGGTTGCTAACCTCATACACGACATGGGGCGGAAGAGAGTCCAGCGCAAGTCCGAGAATGTCCATCAAAGACTTTCCTGTTACGGGCGGCACGGCAGTGACATAAACGAGACCTATAACTCCTCCCTCAAGACCTTGTCTACTCCTCTCTTGCTTGCTAAGGCCAGATACAGCAGCTGAGCCATACACGCCGCCGTATGAGTGCGTGAGTAGAATAAGATGCCTTCCTTGGGCGAGGAGCGGGAGAGGGAGATTTTGGCGGAGCGATTCAGCATCCACCTCAGCCGTGGCTGTGAAAGAGTCTTCTAGAAGAATTCCTGGAGCGTCCTGGGAAACAAATGTATAACCTCTCTTCTGGAAGTTGGCGGCAAGGTCATCAAAGCTTGAGGCGGGGTGCCACATCCCCGGGACACCCACTATAGTGGGCAGCATTGTGGCGCTGAATTGGTAAGCACGGGACGATGTAGACCGGCAAACACATTCCCGAGTACTGAGAAGCAATGCGAGATATTTGTATGTAACAGCCTTTACCATGCAAACGTGATGCTCGGCCCTGCACACGACTCTGATGTAAGCTGACCACACATCTATCTACCACACCCAATTGGATCTTGGCAAGCAAAGCTTACCGTGAGATTGCGTTTTCGGTTTTGCTTGCATGCGTTCAAACCAATTGCAATTCAGTTGTACAAAATAAAGCTACCTTATGGTGATATCCTCTGCCCCTTCTAGGCTGTCGTCAAGTGCCACACTCCTCTATATCAAAAGTTCCTTACTACATGCGCTTTCAACACTCCTTTTCCTCTCCGATTTAAATCCTGAAAGACACACCAATTCGTCTTGATCCAACGCCTCTAGAGCAGCCATAATGAAGCGTGCACGATACTCGCCAAGATGACTAACCTTGATCAACGATGATAATTGGCATCCATCGCATTACAAAGTTCCATTCATTATATGTTGACTGTTTCCGGTCAGGGCCCTAGAGGACCCAGCTTATGAGCCAACTATTAGTCACGTGCAGATCGACTTGCAACTTGGACACAATCTAATAATGTTTCTTATTTCGGCCACATCATGGAGTTGCTGACGACAGATCTTACAGTCATACACAGCAAATAGATTTAGCAACATGCCATGTCGTCAACCAATCTCAAGAACAAATCCACACCTTACGCCAAGGGCCATACAGAACGAAAAAGGAGCTAGCCAACAAAAATCGAAACGCGGCTTACATTTAGAATCCGATCTTCATGCAGCCCTCTTCTGGAGTATCCTTTCAAGCATCGGCCGCTTCATAAAACAAAGTAGGTGTCTGTGCTTAACATCCCGGTAAAACATGGACCAATTATGTATATACTTTGTTGCTTCCCTTACATAGCCACCGAAAAAGGTACGCTAATGTCGCTTAAGCCAGGTTGCTCTTGGGGAGTTTCCTCTTCATTCTCGGCATCAGCAGCATGAAGAAAGTCCAAAACATGACTGTGCCCATTGGCCTTAGCCCAGTTCCATGCCGTTAAGCCATAACGATCCTTTTCAAGGACGTTCGCTCCATGTTCCTTTAGCAGCGATATCATCTCTGATTGGCCTTCAGATGCAGCGCTATGGAGTGGAGTTGCCCCATACTCGCCGGCCTCATTGACGGGTGCTTTGTATTTGAGTAGTAATTTTGCCATGTCGATGGATTTATTGTCGACCGCGATGTGTAGAGGCGTTCCAATATATTTTGCTTGACATGATGTTAGATGCTTTCTCAACATGGCATGCAAGAGAGGTGGTACGGCTCCCCAAGTTCTGGCTGGAGCTTCCACTTGTCAGACTTACCATCAGCATCAACCTCAGCTCCATTCTGTAACAATATCTCGGCAACCGAAACATGATCATTCTGAACAGCCTTGTGGAGTGGCGTCGCATCATATTGATTGGCCGAGTCAACATCTGCCTTATGGTCAAGCAGCAGCTTAACCATCTCACCCTGACCCCGAGATGCAGCCAGGTGAAGAGGCATTTCTTGAGTCAGGTTAGGTACATCAGCATACACATCATCCTCGAGAATAGTCTTCATCATCTCGAGCTGCCCGCATGTGACGACTTTGTGCAGGGCCGTCTCACCAAGCAGGTCTTGAGCAAATGGGTCAGCAAGGAGGTCGAGGAAAAGAAGCTCGAAAGCCCTCTGTTGGCCTCCTACTATGGCTGCGTGGAGCGGTGTCATCTCGGTTTCATCATCTCTGGGTTGCATGGGAGTATCCACCGTTGCAAGTTGTCTGATAGCCCTTACATGTCCTAATCTCGCTGCCAAGACTAGTGCCTTGAAACGAAAACTAGAGGCATTTGCAACCTCGTCATCCGTCGGGATAGGAAGGAATAATGAAAAGGCAGAATCTAGTAGCAAGTATCGAGCTGGCTCAGAGGTCTCGAAGTCTTTGATAATCTGGTTGAACTCGTCTTTGATCCCTTTGTGAGTTGTTTGTTCGATGTGCTTGGGCAATGAAGAAAGAACGTGGTTGAGTAGAGGGCGGTCTTCCAGCAACTTAAGAAACGCTTCGTAGTCACTCTCTTCCCACTCTGCAGTGTTGTTCTTCGTTATTCCTGCAGAAGTGAGAATCTGCGGCGAAAGGGACCATGCGAGATATCGAGTGAATATTGACGTGGCCTCATTTTTGCCTTGCTCTGCAGATATGTGAAAGGGTGCCGCAATCTGATCTTCGCTCAATAGAAAGTCTCGAACACTCTCATGGATCAATTGAACAAACGGTTTTCTGATATCGAGCAGATCACCACAGATCATCCTAATGCGCCGTGTGAGAAACCTTACTCTGTCGTCCATGATACCGATATTCGGGATGAAGTGCTCTGCCTCGAGGTAAGAGGGTATGATGATGGCATCCCCAATCTCTTCCAGTCTCAGTCGTTCCAGTGCAAATGCTGCTAGCTCCAGGAGCTTTCGGCCCTGCTGGATCTCAGTTGGTCGATTCTTCGCAAGTCGCTCTGTGATCTGACGATAGACATCTGTCAACATGGGCGGCAACATCGTCTTTAGCTGGTCAAGTTGAGATTTGCTGATGCCCTCTTCTGAAAGACTCTTAAACTCTCGCAGAACCAAATCTACCCATAGAAAGACGCCTTCTGCATGCTCCTTGATGTATTCTTTGATGCCATCAAAAACGGTGGAGTCAACCTCATCTTCTGTACTCATCACATCTTCAAGGATTCGACCAATCTCCTGGTCGACAACTTCGTTGATGTCTGACCGATTTTTATTCTCCATGATGAGTGACAAATCGGTAAGTTTCTCGACGTCCACGCCGGCAACCTTTCTTCGCAAAGGTCTAGTTGTCATGATGCCCTTGAAGAGCCCCAAAGATTTTGACGAGCAGACTGAAGCCATTGTTTTCAAAATCACGGGTAAATCTTCGTTGTCTGACTCGTCCATTGAATCCAAGATGACAAATACCTTTCCCTCGCGCTTCACATTGGACAGGGCGCCAAAAATCTGGATCAGGTCGTCCAGAGTCCAACGAACGGTACCGGCGTTTGATCGTCGCTGGGCACGATACCGCTCACGGAAGGCCGGGAAGAAATCAGGCTCTTGATCTAACAGCTGGTAAAGAATTGACTGCATCATGATAGTGTGGCTCGTTTCTTTCTGGCCACCGCGGTAAGAGTAGAAAAAGTAGGCGACTAGGGACTCATCAACGTCCTTCGAGGCCTTGATTGCCTTGACGACAATCTTTGCCAGAGTTGACTTGCCGCTTCCCGGCTTTCCTTGAATCAGTAGGAGGCTGGAGGAATCAGAAGACTCCCATTTCTTGTAACTTTCATCTTCCTCTAGCCAATGGTAGGTGCTCGAGTCTGGATCATGAACTGTCGCTGGCCGTGCATCAAAGTCTGTCGTATAAAGCGTCTGGAGGCAGTCTAATGAGATGTCAGCATCACTATATTATTTACGGTCCTCTTTACGCACGAACCTTGCATCTCTTTGTTCTTTTCAATGTAAATGATGTCGTCCTTCCCCGCTCTCTGTCCCAGGCCTCTTACTGTGGCTTGCGGGGGCGTGCTGATGAATATCTTGACAACAGGCTGGTGTCGGTTGTCTGTCTTGGGCTTCCTCAATGTTTCCTGTAGTGAAAGAAGCTCGTCTATGAACCGGCCCATCTCGGGGCCCAGTACGTCCAGTCCGTCGATCAGAACGTAGAGTCGGTCCTCTTGCTGTGCCACTAGAAGGTGATAAAGTAACCGAGCCAGGTTGTTCAGCATGACATTGGATTGCGACAATGGCTGTGCCCTCGTCAACCCATGCATCGCTTCATGTCCTACAAGATCCAGTAAGAGAGATATATCGTCCCCAGCAAGCTGAGATATGACTGATCTCAAAACACGGTAACTTTGCTCTAGTGGCTTAAGTCGCCCATTTCGCTCTCCTTCTGAAAACGACGATGAGAAGTAAATCAATGTTGACCCTCGATCCTCCAATAGCTTTGAGAGCTCAAGAAAAACAGTCCAGTTTTCTTGTTTGCTCTGGCCACCGAGCTGGAGGATTTTTGTCAAGCGGTCGCAATCCCAGTCGGTGAAATCTGGGTTATCAAAGAACCACCCATGTTTTATAGGCGATCCCTCCTCCTGAACTAAGGGTGATGGGTGTCCATAGGTCTTGAGCTCGCTTTCGGACAAGCCAAGAGCAGACAAGTAATGCCCAAACGTATCCGGATGAGTGGTCGCGAGTGATACTACATGTTCTATGAGTGACTAGATTCTTTAGCATAAAGAGCCGAGCACTCTTAACTCACCATTGCTGTGCCAACCTTCAAAGTTTGTCGTTGTAGCGAGGCTACGTTTTCCAGAAAGTGTGTTGCCGTACGGCGAGGCAATCAAAGTCTGAGCATCAGTCACGAAAGATGCAACGTCCTCTTGAGAAGGTGCTCCGTGCTGCTGGAAAGCGCACGATTTCCCGACATTGGATCCTTGGGTCTCTGCGCTTCAGGTTAGTTGGTAAGCTAATTGGATAGAAAGACGTCCAAACCTTTATCGAGAGAGCTCTCTAGATAATCCATGATCGCTCCAATTACTGCTTTATACCCAGGATCGCTGACGCTGCCAAACTTGCAGATCCCACGGTGATCTGCGTTGATTCCCATGATTGTCTCTCGTTTGACGTCTCCCAGGGTAGCCGAGTGATATGGAACTACCTATCGCGCTCATCAGATTCCAGCCGCTTAATGATCAATACAAGGTACGAACCTTGTCTTCAATTCCATACATGGTCGACATAGTCTGCGTCTCATAGAAGGAATGCACTGAAAAAGTGCCCTCGTCTAGCAACTGACGGAATTGTTCGGAAAGCGTTTCAAGAAGTTCGCTGTTTGGGGCCAAACCCCGCAACACCCTCTGGTTAGACCCTTGCAGAGCAAACTTGGCTAAGTTAGTAGCCAGTAGTCCCCATGCAGCAGAGTTGCTACCAGAGTGTGGAGTTCCGAGGAAAACGATGCCTTTGGTGGATTGGAAGATTGACAAAAGCTTAGTTTGGCGGGAGCTTCGAGACTTGACAAGCGCCTAGATCCAGTTAATCGAGTCTGGGGTTGTCTGTGTGGGTGCATCTCTTGACGTACCACCTTGACAAGGATTCCTCCCAGACTGTGTGTCACAAAGATGAGTGGCCGATTGGGCTTCTCTAACGTCAGTCTCAGGTCCAAAACTTCGACTTAGTTTTCCCACCTCGTCCCTCCTTTCTTGCTGAAGCGCAACCATCAAGTCATTCCCATGTCTGGAAATGTTTTGCTGGTTCTGAGGTCCAAAGAAGTTTGCGACAACCGAGTCATAGCCGTATGTCAGGATTCGAGCCTCTTTCAACCTACTGTCTCTTGATAGTAGTTCAAAGGGCCAGAATGTGCCATTCGTTGGTTCTGAATCATGTTTCTTGTGTCCAAAGAGGCCGAATTTCTTCTGGGCTTGTGACGGATCCCGATATGTCCACGTCTTTTCAGGGTGTCCTTGCAAGCCGTGTACAAATATGATGCTACTCTTTTATCAGCTTATCCTTACTCTGCAATGGACACCCTCCATCCTGGTCATTATGCGCCGTACTCTGACGTAGCACCGGGAGGGGCCACAACTACCGACAGACCCTCCCTGGCGATGTTCGGTTTGGTGTTCATGGTAGCACCCGCTCCCGCCAAGTGTTTCTCTCAGCAATAGAACACATGTGAGTACTTCATGGGCAGCGAGTAGATTGTAAGAGCTCAAAGATTAGGCTGCAACCCGGAAAGTGAGGCTGAAGATGGTGGCCTGATGACTAACGTGAGGGGATGCTGTTTCAGACGATCTTATTGGAAGACAATACGCCGAGAAGCACCCCTGTCCACACGCTTACTAACTCCGCTTTCCATCACGAGGCTCAACTCCGCTCATCTCGAGTCAGATCCTGTTCAATACTAAAATGGCCTCCTACAAGTTCTGGAAAACACAACCTGTGCCGCAGTTTAGCAGCGCTAACGAGATAACCGATGGCCCGATCCGACTCATTCAGCTAGAGGACATTCCGCTAGAACCGGAAAAGCTGCTCCCGGGATACGAGTGGGCGACCTTGGACTTGGACGATGAGTCCCACCTGGATGAGGTGTTTCATCTCCTGGCAGACCATTATATCGAGGATGAGGATAACGAGTTTCGCTTTCTGTATTCAAAGCACTTTTTGAAATAGTGAGGCCCTCGTTTCACGGCCTTGATCTTCAATATGCTAATCATCAAGGCAGTGCATGGCAGCCGCCTGGATGGATCAAGAACTGGCATGTCGGTATTCGTGCTTCAGAGTCCAAAGAGCTGGTTGCCTGCATATGTGGCATCCCTGCAACTATCACCGTTAGGAAGAAAGAGCTTCAAGTCTCCGTCATAGACTATCTCTGCATTCACACCTCTCTTAGACGTCGGCGCCTAACTCCGGTACTGATTCAAGAGATGACCAGGAGATGTTACCAGGAAGGCGTATTCCAAGCCGTCTACACCTCGGCAACTGTTCTCCCAAAGCCAGTCGCTACAGCTAGCTACTTCCATCGGTCGCTAAACTGGCTGAAACTATTCGATGTCGGGTTTACGAGTTTACCTCCCGATTCAAACAAAGACGCAGAAATAGAGAAACTGGCCCTTTCAGCGGAACCTAGTCTCGCGGGCATACGCCCGTTGAGTCTTGAAGATATACCACCTGTGCATAAGCTTCTCTGTCGGTATCTAAAACGCTTCGATCTTGCCCTATCGCCTACTCAAGAAGAGGTGAAGCATTGGCTGCTGGGGACTGCGGATTCGCCTGATGACGAGATCCTCTGGACCTATGTTGTCGAAGATCCTGACACACGTGCTATCACAGATTTTGTGTCATTTTACATCATAGAAGACTTGGTACTGAAGAATCCGAAACACAGGTCGATCAAAGTCGCCTATCTCAATTACTATGCCTCGGAAGCAGGCTTCAGCCGCAAACGAGCAGATCTTGAAGAGAGGCTTGAACACCTTATGAACGATGCGCTCGTCTTTGCAAAGTCTGTAAGTTTAGTCAGCCTTTGGTACATCTAGAAACATACTGACGGCTGGCTGCGTCATGACTCAGAACGGAGCTGACGTTTTCAATGCCTTGACTACTTACCACAATCATCTCTTCTTTGACAAACTCAAGTTTGGTCGAGGCGATGGTGCACTCCACTTTTACCTCTTCAACTATCAGACACCACCTATTTCAGGAGGCAATAGCTACATGCGCCCAGAGACGAATAGGGTTAAAGGCGGTGTCGGGTTCATTGTGACTTGATGAATATACCATAAGACTCACTTCAGGCGGACTAGGTACGAGGATGACGAGATGTCTGTGTTGGACTGTGGATTATTATTACAGCTACTAGTTTTTTGCATAACTCAAGCCACACATCCCGTGTAACTAACCGCAAAGACTCCATCACAAGAGGTGTCGGTATGTTGGTCTATATTTCAGCATACCAAGGACATGGTGATCCTATCAGATCGAGGTTATTCCAGAGCATTCTTCAAATCATCCGTTGCGACCTGGTAACCTCTTTCTTTCTGCTCCCACTCTGATGTCCCAGCCTGGCACCATGTGTCAAAGCCGTGGGACACATTGGTCAGGCTAACATGGTTTACTTTGCGCGTCCCATCACCAAGCTTCTTGGCCAAGGCTCTGCCCTCAGGCTCGAGGACATCTCCAGAACAGGTGATGACAGTCACACTTGGTGGAAATAGCGCAGGTTCTGCATAAGAGGGAGAGATTCGAGGATCTCCTCGGGTCTGGGGGTCAGGCGCGTAAGCATCCCAGAAAACTTGCTGCATCCAGGGTCGAATTGGTCGGATAGGGTTGGGTACGGTTTTTGTCTGAGGATCAATCGTGAGATCAACGCAAGGATAAAAGACAACCGCTGCCTTGATGTCAAGCTTAGGATGCTCACTCCGCAGCGAGGAGGCTGCAACGAGAGCCAAGGTAGCACCTGCGCTGAAGCCGGAAACCGCAACGCGAGTAGGGTCGAAGAGCTGTGGATTGTGCTCTACCCATGAAAGGACATCCTGGGCGTCTTCCAAAGCAGCCGGAAATGGATTCTCTGGGGATTTTCGATAGTCAACATCCAGTACCACAATTCCATTCTTTCGGGCGATGTGGTGGCAGAATTTGTGGTCCAGGCCATGTGAAGGGACAATAAAGCCGCTACCGTGCCAGTTTATGAGGACAGGCCTCGATACGGTGAGAGTTTGGTCCGCGCAGTCAGGCGGGTAATACAGCCACGCGCCGATGGTTCGCGATTGGTCGCGTGAAGGGATTGACAGAAATTTCCTGTTGACACGGGTTCCAGGGGTTGGCTCAAGATAGCCACGGTGGCGCCGGCTAGACACGAAACGGAAGATGGTGGCCCAGAACTTGAGCCGCCAATATCGAAAGTAGTCTAGGATTGCCATGTTGAATCTTGCAGGTGATGACCGAGTGTGACATGCACCCGACCCGGCATGGTGAGACCCCGAAAATCGGAAATCCTCCCTCATCTGTTTCATGCAATTTAACAGGGGTTGTAGTTCACCGGCCAATGTGACGCCACTACAGAGTATTCAACTAGCCGTGTAGAGTTATTGCATGCATCGGGGCCTTAATGTCATAAACGCAATAACGTCTTAATAAAACAAGACATCTCCAATAGATCAAGGCTTCTCCAATACATAGATCAAGGCTCAAATTGCACACCAGTGGTTATGTGAAGAAGTGACTATCTTGTTTGTTATGCTCTATATTTCCAAAGAAGCTTATGTGTAGTAAGAATGACTTGTGTCTCCTTATTACACTTGTTTTCAAAACAGCGACTTTGTCAGGGTTGTCGCAGATGCCCATCTACTCCTTGTACACTATCCTCCCCTCCTTGCACAACCCTAATCAGAAGGCGCACATCAGCCTAAGTTAATTTCCTTTTTCACTGCCGAGATACTGCTTCTGCGAAAAAGGTGAGCTCTTGTGTAGCGGCTGACCTCTCTGCCTATAGCGAGAGAAATGAAGATTAACGGCAAAGTAGTAAAATACAAAAGGATGCAGCCGAGAATCACACCTCCAGAGCCTCCGGCATAGGAGGCAAAAAGACCAAAAAACATACAACAGCGGGGATTCGCTGGTCGTCACCGACCCAACTACTAATCCGCCCCTCACCGGCTTATGTATGGGAGAGCGGACGGGATCCCGAGTTTTCCGGTGGGTATGGTCGTATGTGCTAGACAAAGCTGCACAGACAGCTCATATTCACTTGGAGAACTTGAGCAAGGAGCTTCGATAGCGTTAGCTTCTCCTGCAACTTGGGAGAAGGTAGCCACGAACCTGGAGCCACGCAGTTAGCTGGACAAAGCATCTCATTGAAGACTTCGAGACGCTTCCCCGTGCAATATATTTGGCTAATCATGAGATGCGGTTAAAAATGGCAGTTCAGAGCAACGTTCCGACTGTTTTAGGTCTAGTGGATTGACTTTCACAAACGAAATCCAGAATAATAGCCTGTATTTTTCTACCTGTCACTATACTTCGTCCATGGCATAGGTCATCTACTTGGTCTGGGCATTTCTCCAAATCACTGCTTGTACCGCTGCGGTTCACCCAACACTGTACAGCCGGCGCGACGCTTTGCAAGGGTCCTATGTCAACAAGTTTCTACAGTACAAAAGAGAAAAGCACGTGCTATTATTCTATTATCGCACTAAATTAACTACTAAACTAATAGCAAAAACGTAAGGTACCCTATATTATGTACTATAGCAAATAGGCCTTATATTTTATATAATATACCCCTTATTTTATATAAAATCCCAGGCTAAAATATACTTTTAGCTCTTTTAACTTAGTACCCCTAGTTTTTACCGCGCTCTATAATTTAGATATATATAATATTTTCAATAGCTCTTTAAATATAATTTAAACTTATAACTCTTACTAAGCCTAAGTATTACTATTATAATATCTTTATTAAGAAGTTATAGGCTAATATATATACCTTAGCCTCTTAGGCTTATAACTACTATATTAAATTAACTACTAAACTAATAGTAAAAACATAAGGTACCCTATATTAAGTACTATAGCAAATAGGCCTTATATTTTATTTAATATCTATTAAATAGCCCGTGCTTCTTCAAACTAACTGGGATTAAGGTGATTGTTCGCCAACGTACAGTAACACTAACATACCATCTACAATATCAGATGAATTAGTGATTGTCTTCTGTTAAGTGTTAAACATGCTGCCGTTAACATGGATCGTGCGTGCTTTCTAGATCGACATGGCAGCCTCGACTTTAAGGTAGTCCGAAACTCGAGTCAGAGTATGTTGCATGCGTCCAGCCCAAGTGACCAATCAATAGTCTGCACCTCAAGATGTTTCGTATATCCAACATCTTAACACTGACCACACAGCCTCCTTTCCGGATCAGTCATAGCCTTAAAACAGTACTTTCAATCTAGATCATGTATTTCGTTGACACGCTTCCCGATTGTATCTACAATTTTTGCCATTCTATCTTGGTGCTGCACCGGCCTCACCTGGAACCTTGTCCAGGGGTGTGCCCTCAACCTCCGCCGACAAGGTACCGTATAACGCCCTCAAGCCTCGCATCCAAATTTTTGCTTGTTGGTCCTTGGCATGGCTGCTAAAAGCCCGTCACCCTAAACTGACCAGGTCGAGAGTGAGACTCGGATACCTCAAAACCGTAACAACTTTGTGCACGTAATGACCCAAGCATAAATGCAACGGGTGCCTGGACATACTTATTTAATGCACAACTTGTACGCTGTCATCGTTCCCGGATGAAACATCTTCTTATCTCTACAGCTAGAGCCACTCGCTGCAGCAACGTGCCGTTGATACTGTGATGCCTCCCCAAGGGCCAGTTAGTTAATTTTCGTTTACACAGTATAAGAATCTTTTTGACACAATATGTGTTACACGAAGAGAATGTCTCTTGAAGAGTTTTCACCCGCCCTTTTCAACCCGACTCTTCGTTATCATGTGGCATTTTCTTTACAAATCATAAAAAGTCGTCAACATCCGAGGAGTCGACTTGCATTGCGGTATGAAGAATACCTAATTACTGTGAGTTAACATCACGAAACAAGGCCTTGACACACAGCTGACGTCTCACATGACTAGGGACTCAAGAGATGGCGTCCATCCAACCCACGATCAACGTCGGGGATCGGCGGACCCGCCGACCTCAAAGCCTCGAAGCGATGCCAGGCTCGCTTCCGTTGACATTTCCAGTATTGGTCCAGATGTCTAGGCGCGTTGCCGGCAAGGTCCACGCTGCTACTGAAGATTTGATTGTCCTGTCGACGAGATATACCTACACGCGGTGCATCAACATGATGTTAAGGGGACAGCGAATGAGGTTCCTTGGGCTCACCATGCAGCTCAAGATGCACGAAATGAACAGCCTTTTGGAAGAAATGGAAGTCGCTTGGCTCGAAATCCAAGACCAACGTGCTGTTCTTGCAAACCGTATAAAAACTGGTCCTGTCAGGGGCATTCGGACGCTCTTGAACAAGTATGATGGCATAGTTCGGCAGTTCATCAAAAATTCCGATGCTTTGTGCAACATGTGGACAGATCTTGAAGGATACCTGGATGAGAGGGACCGTCTGAATTATGCGAGCACGCTCTAGACGTAGCGAGTTGGAGAATACGGATGTTGAGAATTCGGCTCGGAACTGTTCTAGCAATACCCCATAGGCACGGCTTCTAAAGTTTGAGGTGGCAGAGATTATTTGCTTTGTTCTATTGAGGTTACGAAATTAGCTAGTCAACATTAGGCTGATGAACTCACTCGCCATTGAGGAGTTTCACAAGGCCTTTTTGAGAACGGGCTCAGTCTTTCAAAAGTACCTAGGTGAATGCTCCAACTATTGAAAGCTTGGGAAGTCTAAAGGCTCTCACTGTCACAGGGTTCTGCTCGGGGTAAAAGTTCGGTCGGGTGAGCAACTCGCTATTGGCAAACCCTGTTGAAGCTATTCTGGCGTTGTTCTCAGCGTTCAATCTTCCATTGCTTAGACTGTTGATTGATACACGGACGATAGGCGGGCTCAGGTGCATTTTTTTGACCGTGAAGACCCTGTCCTAAACTTGGCATAGAGGAACTTGGATAGATTCTTTGAAAATTACCCTGATAGTTGTCTCATCTGATTTCCGAATGGGGTAACTGCAAAGAAATGTAGAATAGGTAAGCCAGGGAGCACGCCTATGTAAGTAAAGAAAAATAGTTAAGTTGTGGCTAGAAAACCAGTTTACTGATCAAATTATAGGTTAATTTATTTCCTGCCATGACTAACCTTTTTCAGTCAAGGTCGACATGTTAGAATAAGTAGATAGGTGGAGGTAGGCTCTGTAATAGTCTTTCGAGGGAGTCTTGGCACAGACTCACTTAGAGATGGGACATGCTCGAATATGGAGTTGAGGGGGCTTTAAAGCCAGGTGTGCCTGTGGATCCTTTACCGGTCAGCGAGGGTACCATGCCATATCCAAGGCGCATGGAAAAATAAAGTGATATGGAATTGGCTAGTAGAGCAAAGGCGGGTTAACTAAAAGATCACGGCGCCGGCTTACTTATCCTAAGATTAGCTACAGTTTCCTACAGAACTTATTCCGGATCTTGACGTAGATAGTTTCAGTAGAACTCTCATCTTTCAGGCTTCGGGATAAGCATTTTCTTCGGCAAGTTCGTCCGGTTTTCCTTGATAATCATGTTTATCTTTTGTTATAGCAAGTTGACGCCAGTTGACCAAATCACCCTTACCCGAGATCAAGTTGAACAAGCTAAAAGTCTCGTCATCATCAATTTATGAGTGACATGAATGCAAACATAGAGAACTTAGACCAATATTTAGGCCCTAAAGATTCGATCTTGAGCTTGAGCCGGCATATATCTTTGACTGATATCTTGCCGGGCCTCCAATCACAAGATTCTTCTCGCTGTCATTATCATCGCTACCCATTGTATGTTTCATCTCAAAAGACTGTTCCACCTGTATTCCTTGCTTATTGATGTCGATATTATTACGTTCGTGGCTAGGAGTGCTGTGTGTAATATTATCGTAGGTATGCGAGCTGCCATGTGTATATCGACCGCCGGTAGGGTGAGTTTTCGACGAGTGCAGGGAGCTGACGAGGCCGGGGAAGGCGCGCGAGGAGAGAGGCTTGAGGGCGGGGACACAGGCACAGATTATCGCAATGTTGCACTCGAGGCCGGACCAAATGGCGATGTCGATGCCCTTTACTGTGAACCAGTTAGCATGCTCCTGTCTGGGAGGCTTGATGTGCCTACCTGGTCTCTGCGGAACGGGGACAGAACTGTATGCCCAGAGCGAGTATAATCTGATGATGGCGATAATGCAGGCACTATAATGAGTATTAGTACGAAGGGCTTACTGTCAAGAGTGTGGATAGTTCTCACGCGCCACCCGCAGCAAATACTGCCATCAAGACAAGCTTGACTCTTCTCGCAATCTGCAGGTTCTGAAGGAATGGCATCGGTGCAATGAGCAGAGCGATATCGTTAACAATGTTGATGCCCGCAAAGGCATATCTCAGGGCTCTATTGTCGAGACATCTGCCAGGGATGGAGTCGTCCCAGTACTTTGCAACCGGCCAGCAGGTGAATATGGTCAACATCAGACACAGCGTTCCGTAGACGGAGAAGAAGACTATCAGACTCAGGAAGAGACGTCTCGCGGTCGGAGTAATGAAAATGCGCAAGCATTGTATCGAGATGGAAAGCTTGACGGCGAGGTGGCAGACGGTGTAGGAGATGACGCTCGCCGTCGTGGCTTGAATGAACCGCGAGAGAAGTTCGGGGTCGGGCGGTAGACCTAAACCATAGCGAACCTCTAAGAAACAATTAGACCCAGAGCCTTTGTCGTAACTCAGTGATGTCACTCACGCTCCATGACGGCCACCAAGAATCCCAAGGTGCCAAACTAGACAACGTCAGTCATCATGAGAAACTTAGGTTGGAGTCGAAAGGGGTGGTCCGTACCGCAGCAAGCACTATGAAGGCATCATCGAAACCAACGCCCCGTACCAACCAGGCGCGAGGAATGATTCTAACAACCACAAAGGCGACGGCGAGAACCGTAAAGGTGAATCCAACTCCCACCAGGGCGTAGTTCTGCTCTGGAACAAAAATACCCGCAACGTACATCTTCGGCTTTACGCCAAACCAGACGAAATGAGGATGATCCGAAGATCGTGACAAGGATGTCTTTCAGCGTGGGCTTGAAAAGGCACAGCACAAGATGAGCAGCGGCGCAAAAGAGAACACAACAGGATTTGTCGAACAAACTGGGTAGCACATGAATCTTGTACCATCCATGAGCTTCATGTTCGCATGGGCAACATGCATCCCAAGAGATCTGATGCTCCAGAGTAACTTGTAACTGTGAACAGATTCCTTGCCTTCTCATTCTTCTCTGCAGGCTTGCTACCGACATGTGCCGCAGCGTGGCGTCTCACCTTCCTGTATCGTAAGAGCATGTTCTCGTGTCGAATCCTAGCCTTTGGCTGAGTGCCGGATCCAGAAAGGATCGGCAAGGACTCGTTCGTCTCAGCTACGCCACCAAAGCCAAAAGAAAACTGACAGCGGAATAAAATCACGCAAGCCGCTGGGTCATCATTTTTTTTTCTTCTGTCGCTTCTTTCTCTCTTCCCTTGCAATCTCAGGCGTTCATGAGCTTCCTATCATCCCTGTCCCTTGTAATCGACATGGCGGCAGAGCTTTCCGAAAGGTAGGGTCGGCAAGCGTAGGACGGACCGAGTCCGAGAATTAGCGAATGCTTAGCGATCCAATACCCTTGACAGCAAAAGAAAATAAGAACGAGATTTTTGGTTCTCTTAATGATACAAGCGAGCTGCTTGTTGTTACCTCTTCTCCTGTTAGCGTTACGGTAGGGACTGGGGAAGAATAACGGAACCATATTCCGCATCTTCTCGAGGCTTGCGAGGCTTGTCTTACGAGATTGAGAAGCCCGACAGGCGTTTAGTGATGGCAACTTCAGATCTTGTTGTAATAGCTTGGACAGAGTTTAGAGCATGGTAGGCATTTGTTCCTGCAGGACACCTGAAACTGCGGCATGTCTCCCACGGCTGGTTCGTTGGGTGCACAGGTGGTACTTGGCTGGGCAAACTACGACAGCAGGCTCCAAGACAGGTAGGTATAATTAATGTCGGAGCTCAGCGCACAACACCTTGTAGGGGTCAATTGAACCGAGAGGAACTGAAGACAATCCACTCCAGTTGTTAGCTTCAATGGCTGTCAGCGGTCTTTCAGCGGCAACTGACAAGTGTTATTCTTCCTGTGAGAGAAGATTGCCTCCCAGCACATGCAAAGACAGGTAGTGTTGTCTGGAAATGTGAAGGATGAGCCCCCATGCAGGGGAAATCAGCACTAAATCCGCCGACATGGGCGGCCCCTGCTCCCCAACCTTGGCTAACGTTTGCCTAAATGCAGAGGGATTGATGAGGCATTTGCAGTTCCCGGACTGAAAAGGCCATTAGCAATAATCCATTCGGCGAGCATGTTTCTTCTTGCACCTCGCCCGCTAGCAGCGATGTCTATGCCTCGGAGCCAAGAATAAATCCATCAGAACAATGTCCATGATTTTAGCAGTACCCCGCCATTTTTAGCCATGTTACACTCGCGGGCGGAGGCGGATCTGCTTATTCCCGTGCCTATCTAGCCGAAGCAGCAAAGACCGGGGCCCCAGCCGCTTGGTCTGAGCTGCCCCTTAATCTTACATCAGTCCAAATGCCAAACGGGCTGCCTGATCGGGATAGACTCCTTCTTGTACGAAGTGGCTTGTGAGTACTTCAACTCTCGCTAAGATACATTACTTGTATGCCTGTTGCTATGACAATACAAGTGTCTTTGTTATTTGTACGGTCTCTTGTCCGATGTGTCTTTATTATTGATCCTCTATTGGTTCAAACTCAGCCCACAAGCCACTATCCCCTGGATGGGATCAGGCGATGCGGCCCGCCCCCGAAACTGAAAATGGCCCAGCTCAAATGTCTGGGACCTGTCACCTGTCAGAGGATAATGTTGTAGCCTAACATTATTAACTCGTCCTTATCCAGGCCTGGCCGAATAGCCGGTTTAAAAGCTCAAGCATGTTCCTTCTCAACTTCAACCGGCCAGTATGTAAGCAAGCCATCTCCGATTCCCGTCTCAACCACGAGCATCAACTCCAAGAACCACGGTACAAAGGAGAGAGAGAACTGGCGGTGGAAAACACCTGCTGGCTGCTGTGAGCTTCAAGCAATCACAAGTGTCCCGGAAAAGATGAAGTTGCGGAGACTAGAATGAGCGATGGGTTCACCAACTAGGTATCCAAAAGTTATAGCGGGCATCCAGAACCCGATCAACTCAGCACATTGGCCACTGATAGTGGTCTCTGTGCGACATATTCCCATCATTAGAGTGGTTGATTGGGTGCCAATTCCGGCTGACATGCAGCTGATAAGGCTGTAGACTGTGACAAGGTAACACATACTTGACCCACCAGCTCTGGCCAACTTTTCAGTCATACGGAGCAGCTATTGCAAACGCTTCAAGGAGATGTCGATCACCTCCAACACTTATCCTAGGGTCGATCGATTGATCGCAAAGTAAGCGAGCGCTCAACGCAGCTAGCGTTAACACCTGGCTCTAGTCATGGAGGCATGGGCCCCAACCCCGGGGAAGAAGTTGCTGATCCAGGTTTACGGCTCAAAATTGGAATGGTCCCAAAGCAGTATAGCTCACCTGACGACTGTCGTTGACATCAGCTCGCTTCTCCATCCACTTGGTCGGCTTCATAAATGCAACCCTCCCTTTGAGATTGACGATCTGTTCCACCACCATCTCTATCCACTCATCGCTTACGCTCCAAGATCTATCTGTGCAAGTCAGGTCACCATGAAGCTTGATTTTGTCGCGAGGTGGTGCCTGGTAGCGTCTGTCATTCGAGTCTCGTTCGCTGCGTACTCGAAGCCGAAAATTGACGTGCATGCGCATTTCGTTCCCGACTTCTATGCAAAGGCGCTGAAAGATGCTGGGCACACGCCCGGACCTGACGGCATGCCAGCTATTCCGGTAAGTCCCCCACGTTATTATTTGCGAGTTTCACATCACTCACAGCCACAATAGGCTTGGACACCTGAGGGTCATCTGGAGTTTATGAAGGAGCAAGGGATTGACAAATCTTATCTGTCCATCTCAAGCCCCGGGGTCTATCTGACAGTACCTTCAAAGACTGCGACAAAGAAAGCCATCGACTTAGCTGGTCGAGTCAACAAGTACGCGTCTCATGTCAAGGCAAAATATCCCGACAAATTCGGCTTCTTCGCGTCTCTTCCACTACCAGATGTAAAGGCGTCTTTGAAAGAGATCGAATACTCTTTCACCAAGCTTAAACCCAAGCCCGACGGAGTCGTGCTCATGTCCAACTTCTACGGCATGTATCTCGGTGACCCAGAGCTTGATCCTATCTATAAGGCCCTTGACAAGCTCAATGTGACAATCTTTGAGCACCCTACTACCCCGTGCACTGAATTTAATGAGCTGAGGTTCCACATCAACCGAAACGCACCTGCAATCTCTCAGAAGCAGTGGCAGGCTCTAAACAGACCCGTCGCAACACGGCAGTTCGCAGCTCCGACGCTCGATTTCCCTTTCGACACAGCTCGGACTTTTGCTGATTTGTTCTATTCAGAGGTACCGGCCCGGTTCTCGCGGCTTAGGTGGATTATTCCACATGCCGGTGGTGGACTCATCCCTACGTTGGATCGGACCATCACATATAGCTCCCTATACCCTGGACTGAACTTGACGGAAGCAGTCATGAAGGATACTCTAGCCAAGAGCTTCTACTTTGATCTCGCTGGGCCGTGGTCCGTTACTTACGCCATCCCACCACTGCTTCGGTGGGTCGATTACACCAAGCTTCTTTGGGGAACCGACACACCATTCACACCCTACGCCGCCGCTGCAGCAGGTGTCGTAGCCTTTGAACGGGATATTGAAGGTGTCTTTGACGATTCGGCTAAAGCGCAGGCCGTAAGAGGGACCAATGCAAAGAGGCTGTTTGGCTGACGATATGGGTTGGGCCAACGATCGTGGTGAGAACGGCTCTCCACTTTCATAATTCTTTTGATTCAGCCATGATTACAAGCATGTCGCCTAATACGCGCCTCTAAGTAAATATCTAGTCTTTGTTTAAATATCCTAGCCCAAGCTATAATTCTTCTTCCAACTACAAATTTACTCAACCAGGTCTAGGGTAGCAGGCTCAGATAAGTCACCTCAGGCGTATGAGTTCACTACCAGACATACAATAGATCCTCCATTCCGCATACTACGGTGCACATGTAGTTGGCATTCTTGTAGCTGTCTAGGCCGTGTTCAATACAAGGTAAGTAAGAACTATCAATACTACTAATAAACATGGTACCAAGCTCCCTAGCCTAGTGTATGTTCCAGCCATGATGACGATGTGCTAACACCATCCGATGCTGTCACCCAGAACGAAGGATTTGCTAAGATCTGAGGCGACTTAGTTGTGGTCGGCTTCGGCCAAGGGCGAAGCAAGCTTGTTAACTGAGTAGGTACATGAGGAGGCTTAGAGAGTTGGCTTAATCGAATAAGTGTGCCGGGATATATGTGGCTACAAAAGAAACGACTATTAGATTTCAAAACGGGCTCAACATATTAAAACTGGACAGTACCATGTTGAGATTTGTAATAACCCGTTGAATTCAAGGCTCTGAAGCTACTGGCTCAGGGAGTTGAGAATAGATGATCCTTGGATATTTAAGCCCATCATGTACAAAATGTGCAGGCTAGCATGTCGTTGTCAAACTCGTCGACCAACATACCCTAAGGTTCAAGAGAGCAAGACTTCATATCCGCGTTTCCGAGCCTCACACCACATCAGCATTGTGTTCAAAATTGAAGTGCGCCAAAGAAATTTGGCAATTTGCCGACATGTTGAAGCTGCACAAACTATCAGGCATTCTTATAGCCATTGAGGAGCGTAATAACTTCTCATGGTGCATCTCGGTATGACTCCTTGCCGCTACGCAGCATTGAAGTAAAAAAAAAAGAGGCAATTGTGTTAGCATTGGGTTATGATGCTATTGATGTGGAAGAAAACTGTGTTTTTTTGAACTGTGGAAGCCATACCCTTGATGGGAATAAGCAGATAGACACCACATCAGTCATGAGAGAGTAAACTGAAATAGCTTCGACTGTAGCCCGACCCAGATTGAGAGGGGGTTTTACATCGCAAGGTCAATAATCTACTATTCACACAACGACTAGGCCAGGTAAAAATACTTGAACATATAATTTATTGCTTCCTTCCTCATGCTCTATCTAGTCTCTGATGTCGACTGCCTGACGTCGCCTAATAGTTCGTATTTCTGATTCAAGGGCAACTCTTGCGGCCCGGGGTCTGTGGATAATTCTAGAGCCCTGCCATGCGACCCAACGGCTGCATATTCTCCCTGGTCCAGTTCCTTCTCTGGGGGATGTGGTGGTCCACGTCCCCTGCGAAGGAAGAAGAATCCTGCCAATCCGAGAGCCAACACGCCCACGCTAACTCCCACTCCAATTCCTGCCTTGGCACCGGTCGTTAGTCCACTGCTCGTGGAACCGGTTGTCTCCGAGTTGGTGTTGTCACTTTCGTCGGACGTTTTGTCATTGCTAGAGGATCCCCCATTTGAGTCGGACTCGGAGTCAGAGTCTGTGGAGGTTCCATTGCCGGTCGATATCGTCTTTGCTGTCGACCACGTTCCACCCTCGTCTTGGTACAGCTGCATGATGGATCCCCCACTGTAATAGAAGACCCAGAGGTCGTCCTGTTCCAGGGGAGAAATCACGGCGAAGCGTGCATACTCTTCATCGGCTTCCGGCCACTCTTTCTCTCCCGGGCTTTCCTCAACCTGCCACGTATCATCCACGTTGGCAAGTCGATGCAGGTTTTGGTCTTGGCCGATGTAAAATATTGACAGGACAGAGTTCGTGTCGGATGTAATAGCGAGGTTGACCGAGGCTTCGTCGAATGAAGGAAGGGTGAAGGTATCGGACGCCTTGAGGGATATGTCGTCGGGGTCGGTTTGGTTTGTGGGAGCTGGGCTGGTGAATGGGGCTGGGAGGGAACCTGGAGCATCCTGTTAGTCACCACGTCATATCAGACGGCTACAACTAGAATTGTGCCGGCCAGAATTATCATGTGCTTACTTAGCCTCCATTTATTCTTATCTTTAGGTCTGAACTGCGCGACGGCAAGGTTGTCGCTGTTGTGTGGATAGGTGACAGACACGTTGACGCCGGCAGTTTGCACCGCGCCCACCGACATGCCCTTCACTGTCTGCTTCGACACGGGACCGAGGTAACGCCAATCCGTGTCATCGTCGTATGCCATCAGACATACCCTTCCGTCCTCGTCATGGTAGAAGACGCGGTAGCCGCCTGAATCTCCGAGCTCAACCACCGATAGCCCTGTTTTTTCGTGGACGGATGGTGCTCCAGCTTCGCCGTCGACCTTGTATTCGCCGTCGGGATCGAGGGTGTAATCGCCGGTTTCGGGGTCGCATTCGAAATACGCGTTGATGATGGAGCCGTCGGGTCCTTGGTAGAAGAGCGAGGCCTGGAAGACGGCGCGTCGGTGTCAGTAGTCAATCAGAGTCAAGAGAAAGGGGTGCGCTACTCACGATTGGCGCCTCCAGGTCATCCTCCCACCATCCGCTCACGGCGAGCGGCGTCGCAGGCTTTGGCTTGACCTTGAGCGGAAACTTGTGCGGCCCGTCGCTCGGGAAAGTGACTGAGCCGTTGCCGTTGCACGCGCTGTGCAGGATGTTGCCCGACCCGGGGTCTTGGTATGCGATGTGAGGCGTGAGGGTGTCGGGCGACTGGGTCCACCAGCCAGTCAAGCCCAATGCGGGCTGGAGAAAAAGCCCCAGGACCGAGGTCGTGGTCGAGCGCGACATTGGATGACAGTGACCACAGTGAGGGACGAAGAGTAGTGGACCCAGCCTGTGGACTGCTCGAGGTGTTTTTAGATGGCAGAAGCTGCCATCGAGGAGCAGCAGACAGGAGATCGAAGCTGGGGACACGGCAAGGCCATCAAGCCGTCGAGAGTAGGGCTGAAGGATGCAATGCTCCTACAGTCAGCCCTCCCCTCGGCTCCGGGTGTCTCGTCCGGAGCAAAAGACTGGGAATGGAATCATGAGACGCGTTCTGGTTGGCCCAAGACCGCTAGTGCTGATTTTGGAGTATTAAGTTGCAGGGTCCTGAAACCCAGTAAGCGAACCTTATGTGGAGCGGCCAGCCACCGGCGCGCTTCTGAATTCATCGTCCGTCGAGTCCGAGGCGCCACCAGGCGACAGGGCGCGACAAGCTAGAATAGTTCCCGTTTATCCTGCATTTGTATCTTTCCTATGTCGTCTTTTCTGTTGCTTTCTTTTCACTCTTCTCCCGTCTTGCGGTCTGGAATGTGAGATTACAAACGCTGATCTGTCTCAATTTGAGCAAGCCTAGCATGGGTCAGGGGACACCCAGCGGGCGGCAGCTAGGAATATGCGTACAAGTAAGCTTCTTGGCAGCCGGCGTCAGCGCTAGACTCGGATATTTGGCCAAGCTGATTGGTGGATTGAGCCCATCCTTTGAACTTTGGTCCAGAGGCCAGAGGCTGTCAATTGCTGTGAAAACGCGGCGAATTTTGGCCGAAGCCCATTCGCGTCCCACTTGCAAGACCTTGACCTCCGACCTTTGTTGGTTCGTCCGACCAGGCCATGCCTGCTCGACCCCTTGGCAGGCAGAATTTCTTATCAGATTATCGTTATCGTTGGGGTTTGATTGGGTTGAGCCTCGCCTGTTCTCGGCCGAAGGATTCAGCGCTTGTCTCTACTGAGGTGGCCGCGCACTTTAATCGGGATAGCCAGCTAAGATCGCCCCCAACACTCGGCCTTGGGCGGTTGATGCCCACGCAACGTGTCAAGCATCTGATGATCTGGGCAGCAACCGCTTTGCCGGGGTAATTGACGGCAACGCGCAAGCGCTAGCTCGTCTTGAAAAGAGTATTACTATTCGCACCAACAACTATTGCTAATTACACCAACA
>JAADYS010000329.1:0-12637 GCA_012931995.1 Fusarium albosuccineum | reverse complement strand
TGTCGGTTGGAGTTCTTCTTCGGGCTGCGTGCTGCCAGTTGAGCAGTCCTGTCTCCATGGGGAGTGACGACTCCCTCGCTGGCACCTGGAGCGCCTTGAAGGAAGACTTCTCTTGCCCTCTGGCTGGTGTTGCTGGGAGTGTTAGCTCCAGTTGGGATCAGAGTCCCGGCCATGGTGGCCTCGTTGTTCGTGGTGGTTGTCGCGCTGTTAGCGTTTTGGCGGGTGTCTGGGCGACTTCCTTAACAGCAGTTGCCAAGGAAGTGATATGTAGGAGGGAAGTTGGTTTCTGCTACATAAATTCCATGTGACATTCCTAGCCGGGTATCTAAAACCATTCAGATGGGAAACTGTTCCAAATCGTTAGAAAAGGCCCTGAATAGTAATTTAGAATAGTGTAGATAGATTTGTATGAGGAGTCAAGAGTAGTAGTATTCAAATGTTGTTGGAACAGAGCGTGAGTTGTCTTATAACAGTATTTATCGCCCTTGATAAGTGATAGACTACGAAAATCGAGCAAAACGAGGGGAGAAAATAGCCTATACTTCTCTAACACGAGAAGCATCGGCATCAGAGCAATCTGGAGTCGGAAAGCAGACAGTTCAGTATTGCAGACAGATGGTCAGGCAGAACGTCGGTGGGACTAGATAGTGTAAGTACCTGGCCCTCGATTATATTCGTGTAGTTTTTGAAGCCTGTGTCCATGACGGCCTTACAAACCGATTAACATCCATCGTGAACCAAGCGGAAAACAGGCCAGAAACGCTTTTTTTGGGGTGAAAGACGCACAAGGTGCTGTGGCAGATCTCAGAGGGTGGTCAGACCAGTTGTATATTTACCAACCGAGGTGTACGGGCGTTGAGGGTGATTGGACCAGATAAACGATGGGTAGGATTGAGGCCAGCCATCAAAACTCGCCTACGTTGCAACCTGAGTTAGCTGATACAGTCGATCTGAAAACAAAGAGTTGTGATCCTTCTGGTTCACAAGTATCTATGATGAAAATAGTGGAGCCTTAGACCTGGCACAGGTTTATCAACGAATAAATCTCTGTCGACAATTATATACTCGGCAATATTGACAGACCTTCTGGTTTCGGAAGTAGTCTTCATGCAATGGAATAACAAGTAGACACGGAGAAGCTACCAGTGCTTGTTTAAACCCTATCTGGATACCCGGATTTCTTTTATCAGATAAGAATACTTTGGCTGCATGAAATCTTCTGATGCGATAGGCAAAATCATCTTTTGAGCCATTTGTGGTGTTGTCGTGTCCCATTCCGCGGAAAGATCAACTCCACAGCGTCCCCGCGGGAAACTTCACAGTGGGCTTCAAAGCAATGCCTTACGCAAGAAAAGCTCTTATGGTGGCGATTATCGACATAGTGGGCCCTGGAGCATTCTCATACTTGATGGGTCTGGAAACGCACCGTGGCGAGTTTCCCGCGGAGAGAAATGATGCCTCTGCTGGACTTCTCGAGGTACTCAAGGTATATAGGGCTGTCTCCGAACAGGCCGACAGGGAGTGATCCTTACAATAGCACAACCTTGCCTAGAGTCAGCTTGATAACCCTGGTTTCTTCAACTACAACCTCAAGCCATGGCTACCAACGGCGTGTCTACCTTCTGGTCGAGGACTGACAAGTACCTCATGTCCACCGGAGTTCCCTTCTCCCCGGTTGTCATCACCAGGGCAGAGGGTACCCGATTGTACGATGCCAACAACAATAAGATCCTCGACTTTACGTCGGGCCAGATGAGCTCGCTTCTTGGCCACTCGCACCCGGAAATTGTCGAGGTGGTCAAGAAGTATGTTTCTGAGCTTGATCACCTACTCAGCAACATGATCACCCATCCTGTTGTCGATCTTGCCGAGCGCCTCGCCCGCTTCCTCCCTGCCCCTCTTCAGAAGTCGTTCTTTCTCAATACCGGCTCCGAGACTACCGAAGCTGCTATCAAGATGGCCAAGTGCTACACTGGCAAGTTTGAGATTGTTGCCTTCTCCGCCAGCTACCACGGCTTGACTCAAGGCTCTGGATCGGCTACCTTCTCGGCCGGCCGCAAGAACGGTGGCCCTGCCATGCCTGGACAGCTTGCCTTCCCGGCTCCTTATGCCTACCGCTCCCCATTCCGACACGCCGATGGCTCTTATGACTGGGAGACTGAGATCGAATTCGGTTGGTCTATGATGGATCGACAAAGTGTCGGATCCCTCGCAGCCTTTATCATGGAACCTATTCTCAGCACTGGCGGTATTCTCGATCTTCCGGAGGGGTACCTCAAGCGGATGAGTGAAGAATGCAGGAAGCGCGGCATGCTGATCATCATGGACGAGGCCCAAACAGGTGTTGGCCGAACCGGTCAGATGTTTGCATTTGAGCAAGAAGGCATCGTCCCCGATATTCTGGCGTTGTCTAAGACTCTCGGTTGCGGTCTGCCTTTGGCCTCGGTTTCGACAACGGCCGAGATCGAGGAGGGTTGCAAGAAGGCCGGTTTCCTCTGGCTGACGACTCACCTGAACGACCCCCTGACTGCTGCCGTCGGTAACAAGGTTCTTGAGATCGTCGAGCGAGACAACATCTGTCAAAAGGCCACTGAGAGGGGAGCCCAGCTCCGCGAGGGTCTATTGAAGCTTCAGAAGAAGTACTGGTGCATCGGCGATGTTCGCGGTCGAGGACTCCTCCAGGGCATTGAGATCATCTCGGATGCAAAGACCAAGGCGCCTGGTTCCGAACTTGGCCAGAAGGTTTCAGACAAGGCTATGGAGCTTGGATTGTCGTGCAACGTGGTTAATCTGCCGGGTATGGGCGGTGTCTTTCGACTTGCTCCATCCGTTACTGTGACGGCTGTGGAGATGGAGGAAGGACTGAAGATCCTTGACGAGGCTTTTGCTTATGGTTTGAGCACATTGTCGAAATAAATTAGAGATGAAGCTAGGAAAAGAAAAGAAAGTCTTGTTTTTGCCAATTCGCTTGGCTCCATAGTACACACCTTCTCTCGGTTCGTCCCATCTATCACTACACGTTTTGGATGGTACGGCCTCAAAAACAGCAGAGCTTTTGTCTTTGGCGAGCCAGGGCCCCGCTCCTGGATAATCATCGATGAAGGATCTAGAAAGTTCTTGCTCATCGGAATGGGTTTCAGGGTCGGTTTGAATGCATCTCATCTCTTGCGCATTTTACAGGCATCCTCAAGGTCTTAGAGGAAAACGTTGTAGATGCATCTACAGGAGAGTTAAGGACGCAGAGGAAGTTCAACGGCGACGAGGTGCGGCAGGGCAGATGGGCCAACATCCATGCCAAACGAGAACCCAGATATGGCCGGGTACACTCCTATTGAGAGAAAGTGTCCGCCAGAGCAAGTGAATTCTTTTCGTAACTAGAAATAAATACTATTCGTCGTATTCAAATGAGATTAATAATTGATGAGATCTCGATGGACGAGTTCTAATGCCTGCTAAGAACCTCGGTTATGAAGTCATAATTACGACAGCCGTCGCAATACATTGTCAACTGCCACGGAGAAAGAATGCTATGATATCATTGATCTATGCTTATAAAACTACAAACAGTCGCCTGCTAGGAAACCTACAATCTCAGTGGTATTCCCGTGTCGACATCACATCACTGAATATGGAAGGAGACCTGCCACCCAAGGAAGAACTCAAAGTTCGAGCCGTTGATGGGCTCCCCATCACCCAGTCCGAGGCTTCCGCCATCGCCGCCAATGAACCCGACATTACTGGGGGAGGTCCGATCAAAGGAGGCCCTGCAGCGACAGCCCAGAGTCTGCATGACCGTCAGCAAAACTTTCTAGAGAAGGCGGGCGACGTTGCACGAAAACCGATCGACGAGGTCACCAAGCAAGACGCAGCCGAGGTACAAAAGGCAGAGGTGAGCACAAAGAAATCTACCGGGCCTGTCAATCATATGCTCAAGAATCACAGGCTCGTGCAATGGGGGGACCGCCTGGTAAAGGGTCGACATCGGCAAATTTGCAATCTGTAGCCGATCAAAATAGGCAAGCGAAAGGAGATTGAATCTCAAATTAATCCATGAAATGGAATGAATATAAGATATAAGGGTTAGGAATCCATGATGCATCCGTTTTGATCTAATTCCTCGAACGTAATGTAGATGGAGTCAAATTGGCATCAGTTGCAGTATTATGGTGTCTTTTGTAACCCCCAGGAGATTGCAGCGTACCACGATTGCCTATGCTTATTATAGCAACAAACGAAAATCGCGTTGAAAGCTTCACTGAATTGATTATTAGTTGAAACTTAATTATAGGATACGTTCAGATATTATGCCAATGTAGGATGAGCTTAAGCCCCCCTTTACGCTTCGGCATGGTGTACACCAGCACCCTTGTGCAGCACCGCATCCTTCACATCAGGGTCAAGTACTTCAATATGTGTCTGCTTGAACTTTCTAAGCGGAACCTTCATCTCAAAGAGCTTGCCGACTTCCTCCAGAGTACGATCCTTCATCTCGGGAACAAAGAAGAAGGCGACGACCGTCATGGCGAAACAGATCGATCCGTAGATGAACCCAACTTTGCCGCCGAGTGCTGCATAGTCGCTGTTGAGTAGATATGGAAGGGTGAAGGAAGTGACGAATGTTGTGAGGATGGAAATACTGCAAGCTATTAGGCTGGTCTTTTCCTTGACGCGTGCCGAGGTGACTTCTCCGAGAACGACATAGGACCTGAACTGTTAGCTTTGCCGCAACCACAGAGGCTACGAACTTACAGTGGGCCCCAAGAGACACAATACATGGCGCTGAACAGACACATGGATGCCACCATCATCTGCCTAGCGGCGTATGTGGGATCGGGAACTGTGGATACAGTGGCGACAATGTACAAAAACGCGCCCATTAAGAAGCCTCCGGTCAACAAAATAGGTCTGCAAAACTGTTAGCGTCTTGATAGTTTGCATTAGAGTATTCTGACTCACCGTCGTCCAAAACTGTCGACCACAAACCAAGTCATGGCAGTACCAATAACACCAGCAACGTTGGCCAGAACAGTGAAGAGAAAGGCTTGTTTAACAAATCCATTTTGCTGATAGAAGATGGCGGAATATTGATTCACAAATGCTTGACCAGTGATTTGCTGCCCGAACATGGCGATGATGGCAATGACTGTTCTAAGACGGTTGTGGCGGTTGAAGACTTCACCCCAACTGCCCTTGCTGGCATTAGCTTGGTCTGCCTGAATCTCGGCCATTTCAAGCCTAATATCATTCTCGGTCATTTTCCCCCGAAGACGCTGGAGTGACTCGAATGCGTCGTCGGGTCTGTCCTTGGATAGAAGCCAGCGGGGCGACTCTGGGACAAAGGGTAAGAGGGCCAGGAGAATTACTGGGACGACAAACTGAAGACCAACAGGAATGCGCCAGGACGCATCATTCGGAATACCCTTTGTCCCCAAATTGACAAGTGAAGCGACCGTCTGTCCAAAAATAATGACCATCTGAATCGTCGAGTTCATCAACCCACGAAGCTCCTTTGGTGAGCACTCTGCCTGGTAAATGGGGACGACAACAATGCAGAAGCCGGTCATGGCAAAATTGACGACTCGGCCGACGGTAAACTGGGCCGCCGAAAGTGCTGCAGTCTGTAGAGTAACGCCGACGAGTGAAATGCAGGCCAGAATGAAGATGGCCATCTTTCGTCCCCATCGCTCAGAGACCGAGCCACAGGTGATGGCCCCGACAAGTTTGCCGAAGAAGGGTGTCGAGGTCATGATGGACGAGAGGCAGCTCGGCAAGGCATAAATCTCCTTGTCTTTGTTGTATCTCCCGAATCTCTTGGCAAAAGCTAGTCATCAAAATCAGTTGAAGCCGTTAAATGGCAGATAAATGGCACATACGCTGCATGGCCTGGACGCCTGCGAAATTCCCAACATCGAAGCCAAAGTTAAAGGCGCACAAGGCCATGTAACTAGAAAATTATCAGCTGTACATTTCAGTGGTATCCAAAAGTTCATGAATACTAACATGGTGATAAAGGCGATCATGGGAGTAAAGTAGAGAAACCGCTCTCTCAGAGAGAGGCTTGGTCCTTCCACTGCCGGGCTTGGAGCCATGGTGCGGATGTGCTGTTTTGGGACGGTCAAGTGGATCTCGGAAGCGCCGTTTTAGGAAAGCCAAAAATCTGTCATGTGCACTGTGAAGCACTGTATGGCCGTGGAGTTATGGAAAGTGCGGCCGACTTGCATCCAGCAGGTCGAGTTCTTGGCTGATGCAGTTCTTTAAATATTCACGATGGCTCGTGAATCTACCTTCCCCGGCCCTGGACTTGAAATCCGGGGTCTAGGAACGGGGGGTTGAGCTCGTCGGTCTGGGGTAACATGGCATCATCATGAAGGCCGTGGAGCTGCCAAGGGAGTCGTCTGTTGGCGCTTCCAGGTCACTGCTTCAGCGATGGAGGCATAATTGGGACTGCTGGGCGATATTCTGCGTGGAATTGATGTGAACAGGTCAAACAAGATACATGGGTTCTGCCAAATCCTACAACATGATCCCCGCTGCATTTGGTGCTAGAGTGCGCTTTTCCGGGGCCAAAGTGCGTCCTTCCGGCGCTAATGAGCGCTCCTCCAGCGACTTGAGCCCGCCCTGCCGTTCACCAGGTGCGCTCTTCCGAAGACCGAGTTCCGATTCTCCACAAACGCCATGACACCATGTCTCATGCCTCCAGATAGTCTCTTCAATTGGCTCATATCAGTTACCAGACCCTGGGTTCTCCTTCCGACGTAGCACTGGTAAGAGCCCACAGCCAAACATGATGAATACAAAGACTCGGGCCATCTTGCCAGAGACGCCCGTGCTCTCCAAGTTAGCATGACACAATCCCAAGTCAAGATGGCGAGCACACGTCCCAACTTTCTCGTCATTGTCGCCGACGACCTCGGCTTCAGTGACTGTGGGTGCTTTGGATCCGAGATTCAGACACCCAACATCGACGCCCTCGCAGCAGAGTCCAACGGCATTCGCTTCACAAACTACCATGCGGCCGCTGCTTGCTCACCTACGAGGTCGATGTTGATGACCGGCACAGACCATCACATTGCTGGTTTGGGAGAGCTTGCTGAATTCACACGCAGTTCCGTCGCTCACCAGGGACAGCCGGGTCATGAGGGCTACTTGAACGAGCGCGTGGTTGCTCTTCCCGAGCTACTAAAAGATGGAGGCTATCACACCATGATGGCCGGAAAGTGGCATCTTGGATTGAAGCCGCAGCATCATCCGATTGCTCGCGGCTTTGCTCGCTCCTTTGCTCTGCTTCCGGGCTGCGCAAACCACTATGGTATGCGCTCTCCCCTACCACTGCATGATTGATAGCAGCTAAGCCTATGAACCAAGGCTACGAACCTCAGTACGACGACCCTGAAAACGAACCGCACAAGTTCTTCGAGACGGCAACCAGAGCTCTCCACGTCGGGGATGACAAGTTTGTGGAGAAACTTCCCGGCGACTTTTACTCCTCGGATGCCTACGGAAACAAGATCATCGAGTACCTATCGTCGCGGACCAAAGATGAGAGGAAGAAACCATTCTTTGCGTATCTACCATTCTCAGCGCCTCATTGGCCTCTACAGGCCCCAAAAGAGGTCGCTGATAAGTACAAAGGTGAAGGTCTAGAAAAGCTCAAGGCAGAATCACAGCTAATTGTAGACAGGCCAATACTCGGACGGACCACAAGCCTTGCGACTCAAGCGCCTCCAGCGCCTAAAAGATATGGGTCTCGTCGATAACGACGTTCAACCTCACCCCGTGGTTCAATGCCCCGGAGAACCAGGTCAGTGGGAAGACATGCCCCAAGACGTTCAAGAAAAGTCAGCTCGTGCGATGGAAGTTTATGCCGGAATGGTCGATCGAATGGACTGGAACATCGGAAGAGTTCTGGACTATCTCAAGTCTTCTGGAGAGTATGACAATACCTTTGTTCTCTTCATGTCGGATAACGGGGCTGAAGGTGCTTCTTACGAGGCCCTTCCTATTCTTGGAGACGAGGTCGTTGCTCATATTGCCAAGTACTACAACAACGAACTCGACAATATCGGTAGGGGCGATTCTTTTGTGTGGTACGGTTCACAGTGGGCACAGGCTGCTACCGCCCCATCGCGGCTGTTTAAGCAATATTCCACCGAAGGAGGCTGCAGGGTGCCTCTGGTGATTCGGCCTCCTCCTAATCGAGCAGATACTGCTTCGGCCGTCACCAATGCCTACTGCACAGTCATGGATATTGTACCCACATTCCTAGAGCTTGCGGGTCTGAAGCACCCGGGTACGAGCTACAAGGGCAGAGAGATTGCACCAGTTCGAGGCAAGAGCTGGCAACCTTTTCTCTCGGCTCTCGCATCAAAAGCTCCCAACGCTACAGACGAGGACTTTCTCATCCATGGCGAAGAGTACGTGACTGGCTTCGAGATAAGCGGATCAGGAGCTCTACGGAAGGGTCATTACAAACTTGTATTTGTCCCTGCTCCTCGAGGGCCCCAGAAGTGGGAGCTCTTCAACGTCAAGGAGGATCCAGGCGAGACCAAGGATCTGAGGGAAGCAGATCCAAAGAGATTTGAGGACATGATGAAGCTATGGGAAGAGTACAAGAAGGATGTGGGTGTCATTGGTGTGGCTGGAGAGTATCCTGAGGCCATCCTCGGCAGGAGTGTTCCGATCAAGGATGAGTTTGACGATCCATATGGATGGATCAAGTTTATGGGTAAGCCGGATGGAGTGCCTGCACACCTGAAGCATGTTGTACCTGTTTAGACAGACATAAGTAAGAAACCTCCAAAAAGTACTTGGTGCAAGAAGTTCGCGGCCGATTCATCCAGAAGCGTTTGATCTGAGTAATTGCTGTGGTCAGGCTTCTAACGTTCATACTGAAAGGTGCAAGTTTCGCGGACCTGCTCGTGCCCGCCACCTGGGAACAAAGTCTAGAATGCATATAATCGGTTCATGACCCCAACCGCCGCGTTTGTCAGGATTATTTGTTCAGTCTGTTCCTTTGGGGGTCACGTGGCATCGCGCCAGTGAGGCTAACAGGCGGGGGATCTCATCTTCTCCATCGGCCCTCGGGTTGAACTTGACATCTTCCATTTCGAACGGAACCTCAATTTGGACTTGATGTCAATTTTCCCATTCAAGCAAGCTAAATAAAATTTGTCAGATCCAAGCACCGTTCCTAACTCAAGGATGACGGGCAAGATGGATCTTTTCTCTCAATCTCAACGCCCACAGCTAGGTGAGTCCCGCTAGAGCTAAGAGAGGCTCCCCACGTTGACATCTGCAGCATGCATGATATGCCGTTCTCGAAAGGTACATAGTGTAACGGTGCACCTTATCCGTCACGCCACAGGGCAAAAGATTGGGCTATAATCACTAAGGTAGCGATCATAGTNNGGGACCAGGCCGTAACACATAGTGTCTGCATACGATTCCATCTCAAGGAATCACTGACTAGTGTAGGTCAAGTGTGACAAAGCCCCGTCCGGATGCGCAAGATGTCGCCGGGTCGGCGTCCAGTGTCCTGGCTACGAGTCACAGGGCATTGAAAAGACATCGGAAGAGATAGACAATATCTATAGACGTGCTGGCTTAGAGCGTCGTAAAGCCGGCTCCTGTCAGGAATGCCGCGGTGCAAAAACGAAGTGCTCACAGACCAAGCCTGCATGTCGAAGATGCCAGATGAAGGGACTGACTTGCACATATTTAGGTTCGAGGCAAAGGACAGAGCAAGACGCATCAGATGCGACGGTATCACCAGAGAGCCTGTCAATGCATGAGTCGGTCTCAAGAGACAACGACTGGTAGGTGAACCCTAGACTTCTAGGGTCAGCTAACAAGCCACAGGCTCTACCAATCAACTCTTCCTGATAAACCTCACTTGAAAATATTGGCCGAGTCTTACTTTAACCACGTTCATCCCCTCCGAAACCTCGGTTTCATTCACAAGCCTTCATTCATGAAAGCCATTGACCAGGACACGACCGGAGCAGAATATGGCGAGGCAGTGGTGCACCTAGTCTGTGCATTGGGGGCGCGATACATGCAAGTTCTCAATACAACCCCATCTCCACCAGCTAACATCCCCGATCAGGCCAGCAGCAAAGATGCCTCACGGAAACCTCTCCATGTCGGAGGTACCAGGCAGGCAATGGGGACATCGGGCCAGAAAGCTTGTCCAGTGTCTCACATGCACTCCTTCGACAAAGAACTTGATGGTGCATTAAACATTATGCTATGCTATCTGATACAAGCTAATCACGGACTAGGCCATGGTATTATACTCTGAATATGGCCTCAGAATCGGCGATAACGCGTTTGTTTACATGCTCGTTGGCAGCTGTACTCGGATGAGTCGTCTCTTACGCCTCGACGCCGAAGATCCCCAACCTGAACCTCGCCCTCTTTCACCTAAAGAACTCACAAAAAGAGAGTCATTGAGGCGACTGATGTGGTCGTGCTATATCCTCGACTCCTTTGTCGGAGCCGGCGTCGACGGAAATCTGAGCTGGGTTGCCGATGTTCCACCCATACCACTCGCTTGTTATGAGAAGGACTTCCTCTACCAGACTGAATCAGCGCTTATATATGCGGAGATTGACAAATGGCCATTCACATTTAACCCTACTAGCCTAGCGGGGAATATCTGTAGAATAGTCTACTTACGGACACAAATACTTCGGTGAGTCGACCACAAGCCCTGTGCTTTTTTCATTCATTTCACTCACCAGTGCCGATATCCAGCCACATACGCAATTACGACATCCGAGACACTTCAGCAGTCCCTCCATGTGACGAAAGCTCTACATTTCTACGGCTCTTGGGCCTAGTTGCGGATTGGTACCAGCAACTGCCCGACTTTCTAGTTTTCAACGACATCAACATTTACTTACATTCACCAGGAGCAGCACACCCTTGGGACCTACTTCTTCCTTCACCTCGCATATCACGCCTGTGTATTTGACCTTACAAGAGTCACGCTGCCCGGTTATAATTTTCCCCTCGCCGCAGCATTCTTTCAGGTCTCTGACGAGTTCACTGTCAAATATCGTCATGAAGCGTGGTACCATGCCTGCTGCGCGTCAAGGCTGCTCGCAAATGCTTTGGAATGCGGCACCGGAGCCCTGGATGACCACTTTACCTCGACAGCCGCCTTTGAATCGACCAAGATCCAGGTTATCTATCTCACTACCATGGCCAACAATGCCTCCAGACTGTACAGTGAGGGTGTCGCGAATATCAACACCAACCTCAGGGTTCTCACAGTAACTCATCCATATCCGGACATGCCGAATGTTTATGTCAGTGGGCCCTGTAGTGTGCATTGACAGTCGACTAATTAATACAGCTCTCTGCTTTGGTCCCATTTCTGCAGAGGTTCGGGTTCTCGGACATTGCCAATTACTGGCAGCCTTTTCAGAACACTGTCCTCCTCGCCCCTTCGCAATCGGCGCAAAACAACTTGGAAGTGGTCGGGCCAGTTGAGACGGCATTTCTCAACCAGATAGCGACTTTCCGACTCGCTCGGCGAGAGATTACAGATGAAGAAAAGAAAGCAGGTACCCGCACGCCGTGGAGTTTCTCATCAGCTCCGCCTAGCCCTCGGCCCGACCGATCGGGACCTGCACAGGCCACGGCTGTGGAACTCCAGGCTTCCCAGTTTGATGAGTTGGGTCTTCACATGCTTGCTCTTGCAGGTCAATCTCAAAGCGAGGCTGTTGCAGGTGACGTGCTTCCCATGATGGTGCCGAGTGCAGACGCGACAGAAGTTCTGCCTCTGGATCAGGGACAGTATTTCCGCCTGGCAGAGGAAATCAGCGACTATATGACGTGGGACGTTGCTCTAGCTTCCCAGTTTGACTTTCCGATGGAGGATTATTTGTCGACTCCGGGGCAAATGGAGTGATTAGAGTAGTGGCAGGCATCCATATGTGGTAGTCCTTACTGCAAATACCGTGAATTACCTATATTCCATCTCGCTATTGCTGTGTCTTCACGCTTTGCTTGTGCGCAAACTCCTACAGCTTTCTTTACCTACCGAGCTAGGCACCAGGCTCATTAGCGTCAGAGTTTTTGCTGGGCCAGAGTTTGTTTCGTGGACCAGGCCCGTTCTTAATGGGTTCTACCTTATCCCCGAGAACTTTCTCTCACTGCTGGGCTGAATCTGTTGATACGACTGCCTTGATCTGGAAAGTGAGTAAAATGCCATTTTCTCCAGTAGCTCATATGGCACACAGGTACTGTATTTAACTAGCATGTCACTCATCCGGCATCCATGTTTATCCTCATCTTGTGACATCATAGTTGGGGAGTGGCAGCGCCATCATCTCCACTGATCGGCTCGATCATCCGAAAGTTAGTAATGATCTGCTTCAGCCCTAGCAACGGTGCTGTGCATCTCAATCTGCATTCTTGAGGTTGTCAGAACCTTGAATTCCTGTCAGAATGTTATTCCATCTGTGTCTGCTCCTGAACTTTTCTCAATTATCTAAAAGTGCTATAATGAAATGCAATTAGATCTATAGTTATAGGAAGGTCTCTCTTTTATATATATAAAATCCTTATTTTCTTTAATTAAGGTAGCTAGCTTAAATATATAGTTAAGCTGCTATAGATTATATAAGGT